>PVJI01000413.1:0-154339 GCA_004026765.1 Micronycteris hirsuta
TAAAAAATAATGATGTACTAAAAGGAAAAAAAAGATAGGCAAATATAAAACAAACAAGCAAAATTGAAATAACGAACTATAGAAATGATCCCTGAAAGTACAGTCTTGCAAAATTGAAATAAGAACAGGTAGATTTGAAAGAGAATCAATAGAAATTCCAGCAGCTTAACAATATCGATATTAAAATGTAAAAACTAGTAGTATCAGTAAAAATGATGGAGTAAGAATCACTGAAAAATCTCCATAAAAGAGAAGAGAAAACTGGCAAAAACGAGCAGACAACTTTTTTTCAGAACTCTGAAATGCTTGCAGCAATCCTGGGACTGTTTATTCAAGAAAAACAGCTGAAGGTTAGTAAAAACTGTAACCTTTGTGGTGTTTTAATTTGCCCTACGCCTCTATTTCATTCTCCAACTCTGTGGCACTCTTGAAAGTCAACAATGTGAAATTACAGTGAAAACCAGCAGTTTTCGAAACTGCTCATTTGAGTGGGCAGAACAAGGTTTCTTCAAAGCCTGTTCCCAGAGCACAGTGGTTTCCTAACCGTTCTGGCGGTTCCCTGGAAGACCACATTTGAAAGGTTGTCTCTATTAGACCTGAATCAGAGCAGAGCTGTTCCCTGTGGGTGACTATGGAAAATAGTCAGAGGCAATTTTTTAACTTTGTAACTGCCTAAGGAAGTAGGTTACAGTTGGTGCAAACAATAGACTGACCAAAATCTTAAAAGAAAAAAAAACAACTGGGAATAAAATGTCAATGAGGTTGTGCAAAACTCCATCATGTTCCTAATACAGTGTAAATGCTATGTAAACACTTATACTGTGTTTATATTTTATAATTATTACATCTTTTTGATGGATTGACACTTTTACATTATAAAATGTCCCTTTGCCCTGGCTAGTGTGGCTTAGTGGATTGAGCGCCAGCCTGCAAACTGAAAGGTTGCTGGTTCGATTCCCGATCAGGGCACATACCTAGGTTGCAGGCCAGGTACCCAGTTGGGGATGTGTGAGAGGCAGTCTATCAGTGTTTCTCTCACACATCAATGCTATTCTCCCTCTTTTGCTCCCTCCCTTTTCCTCTCTCTAAAAATAAATAAAAATAAAATCTTTAAAATGTCCTTCTTTGTCTCTAATAACCACTTTTGTCTTAAAGTCTATTTTGTATGATGTTATAAAGTCCAGCTCTATTTTGGTTATTGTTTATATGGTGTATCTTTTCCCATCATTTCACTTTGAACCTATTTGTCTCTTTGAACATCAAATGATCTTTTTTAGCATGTAGTTGGATCATACTGTTTTTAATCCATCCTGCCAATACTGCCTTTTTTATTAGAATTTGATCCATTTCTATTCAATGTAATTATTTGATAATATAGAATTTGTCATTTTCTTATGTTTTATATATACTTTATGTCTCTTGTTCTTCTATTCCTCTGTTTTCACCTTATTTTGTGTGAGATTGATATTTTCTACTGTACCATTTTAACTACTTTGTTGTTTAATACCAGTCATGGATTGATGATATTTGGGAAAAAATTATATTGTTGCTGACATATACTATGTAGTTAGGCCTACGATGCTTTCATCTGTACTGAATAGACATTTTCTTGTCATTATTCCCTAAACAATACAGTATAACAACTATTTACATACCATTTACATTGTATTAAGTATCATAAATAATCTAGAGATAATTTAAAGTATATAGGAGGATGTGCATAGGTTACATGCAAATACTACACAATTTTATATAAGGGACTTCAGCATTCATTATTTTTGCATCTGTGGGGGTCCAGAACCAATTGTAGGGACTATTACACACACACTTCTTCTCAAGTGAAAAAACTTACAAGGGAATACTGTGAACAATTGAATGTTAACAAATTGGATACTCTAGATATGGACAAAAATTTTAGGAAAATAACAAAAACTAAAATGGAAAAAAATGAACAAAACTGATTCAAGAAGGATTAGAAAATCTGAACATACTGATAACAAGTAAGAAAATTAAATTAATAATCTAAAAGTTTCCCACAAAGAAAAGCCCAGAATGAGATGCCTTCACTGATGAATTCTATTAAATGGTTAACACCAATTCTTCACAAACTCTTCCAAAAAACAAAAGAGAAAAAAAACATTTTTTAACTCATTCAAGCACATCACAACAAATGGAAACTAGAGATCAACATCCTTTAGGAAATCCTTAAGCAAATAGTAGCAAATTGATTCAGTAACATATAAAGAGGAGTATATACCTTGACCAAGTGTGATTTATTCCAGGAGTACAAGGTTGGTTCAGCATGTAAGTATCAATCACATACTATGCCCTATTAATAGGGCAAAAGTCAACAACTACATGATTGTCACAACAGACACAGAAGAGCATTGGAGCAATTCTAACACTTTTCCTGATAAAAACACTCAACAAACTAGAAATATGAGGACAATTCTTCAATCTGATAAAAGACATCTGGGAAAAACTCACAGCTATCATCACACTTAAGGTGGCAAGACTGAATATCAGTGTCAAGACAAAGATGCCTGGTGTTGCTATTGGTCCTTCTATTCAACATTATCCTAGACATTTTAGCTAGAGCAACTGAGCAGGAAAAAAAGTTAAAATGCATCCACATTGGAACAGAAGAAGTAAAACTTTCTATTCTTCAGATAACATGACCTTATATATTGAAAATTCTATGGAATCAACAAAAAGAACCTATTATAGCTAATAGATTCATCAAGATTGCAGAATACAAGATCACTATACGAAAATCAGCTGTATTTCCATTTACTGTGAACAACCCAAAATTAAATGAATAAAACTGTTTGTTTAACAATACCACCAAAAGAATAAAATACTTAGGAATGAACTTAATTAAAAGCAGTTGAGACATACACAAAAGTAGAACAACATTGGAAAACAACTAAAGAAGATCTAAATAAATGGAAGGACATTCCATACTAATGGATTAAAAGACTTGTTAAGAAAAAAATACTCCCCAACTTAATACAACCCCAATAAAATTTAAGCTGCCTTTTTTGCAGAAATTTACAACTGATTCTAAAATATAGGAAATGCAAGAGACTCAGTATAGCCAATACAATTTTGAAAAAGGACAAAATTGAGCCATCACAATTCTCAATTTTGAAAAGTATGACGAAGTTACAGTAATAAAGACAGTGTGACGCTGGTATAAAGATAGACATATAGGTCAACGACCTGGAATTAGGAGTTCAGAAGTAAGCCCATACATTTATGGTCAACTGATTTTTGACAGTGGAGCCAGGACCATTCAATGGGGTAAAGAAGTCTTTTCAACAAATGGTGCTAGGACAATTGGATATCTAGATACAAAAGAATAAAATTGGATCTCTATCTCACATCACATGCAAAAATTAACTCAAAATGGACTGAAGACCTAAATGGAAGAGTAAAAACTATAAACCTCTTAGATATAAGTAAACAGAAGTAACTCTGCATGACCTTGGACTAGACAACATTTTCAAGGATAGGACACCTAAAGCAAACGCAACAAAAATAAATAAATTTTGAATTCATCAGAATTAAAAACTTTTGTGCCTCAAAGCCAATGAGCACAAAAAGCAATGTTCAATATCATTAGTCATTAAGGCAATGCAGTAAGCACACGAAAAGATGTTCAACATCAATAGACATTAGGGAAATGCAAAACCACAGTGAGATACCGCTTCACCTCCACTAGAATGATTATAATTAAAAAGTCTGACAATAGCCCTGGCTGGAGTGGCTCAGTGGATTGAGCTCTGTCCTGTGAACCAAAGGGTCGCCTGTTTGATTCCCAGTCAGGGCACCTGCCTGGGTTGCAGGCCAGGTCCCCAGTAGGGGGTATGTGAGAGGCAACCATACATTGATGTCTCTCTCTCTCTCTCCCTCCCTTCCCCTGTCTAAAAATAAAATAAGTAAAATATTTTTTAAAAACATCTGACAATAGCAAGTATTGGTTAAAATGTGGAGAAATTGGAACCTTTATGCTTTGTTCATAGGGATGAAATGGTGTGGCCACTGTGGAAAATAGTTGACAATGCCTCAAAAAGTTCAATATAGAATTTGCCATATGACCCATCAATTCTGCTCCTAGGTGTAGATCCAAGAGAATTCCAACATATGTTTACTTAAAAATATGCCTACAGCCCTGGCTGGTGTGATTCAACTGGTTGGAGCATTGTCCCATACACCAAAGGTTGCAGATTCAATTCCTGCTCAGGGTGCATGCCTAGTTGTGGGTTTGATCCCCTGTCGGGGCACATACATGAGGCAGCCAATTGATGTTTCTCTTTCACACGTCAGTGTTTCTTTCTCTTCCTTCCTCTCTCTTTAAAAGCAATGAAAACAATGTCCTCAGGTGAGGATTTTTTAAAAAATGTATATACAAATGTTCATAGTCAAGCATGTTCACAGTCAAAACATGGAAACAGCACAAATGTCCATCCGCTAATGAATCAATAAACAAAAATCATCTCTTCCCACAATGAAATGTTATTCAGCCATAAAAAGAATAAACTATTAATACATGCTACAATATGGATGAACTTTGAAAATATTGTGCTGATATTACAGGTATAATGAAAATAATCTTGACTTTGATTCCTATCGGCTATATAATTTGGGACAAACCATGAAATCCTTCCATCCCTCAGTTTCCTTATATAAAAAGGGGATAATAGTCTCTGTTTCATGTGATTATTGTGGGGATTAAATAAAGGAATATAAAGCTTACCACAGTGCCTTGCACAACTTCACAACTGTTGCAAACTCATTAGACCCCTCCTTTTACAGTTAATTCTGGAGGCATTCTGATTAACTAATGCTTATATGGTATGTCTTTCCTGACCCCTGCTTGGAGTTAAAAACTTAAGGCCTTTTAGTGAATTTTAAAATAGTTACTGTTTAGTATTTTTTGTTTATATATCTGGAATAAATCTCTAAAGCTGGAACTCTAAATCTTACACTGCAGTAGAATCCTAACCACTTAACATTACCAATTAAGCCAAATATTAAGGAAGCCCAGAAATCTATCATTGCTGAGCACTATCCTGTATATGCAATTTATATTTTAATATAATGATGTTGACTCTCCAGTACTGTGATACAGAATGGTCCGACATTTCCAGATCTTGAGAAAATAATGCAAAAGTCACTAGCATTAGCACCAAAGCCAAAAGGTTAATGCTAGCTTTGATTCTAGGCAGTATGAACATTTATTGGCTTATAGAGTCATATTGAGAAACATGGAACTGAAAAATAATACAGACTTTCCCTCTTCAGTATAGTTCTTAATTCCAGAGACTCTCTACCACTGGGGGGAAAATTCAACATAAAAGGAGTTTTGAAATAAGAGTTGGATGACTTAGTATGCTCTAAATCCAAATACACTTCAATATTTAACTAACAATGCCCAGCCATTTAGTTACCATTTGGGTTATTTTGGTTATGATATTTTCCCTTGATTTTTGTGTGTTAGCCCTATTACTTGTGTAGCTATTACAACCCATTTCTCCAGTTCAGGAGACAACTTTGGTCACATCTTGTATTCTTCAAATGAGAATAGCTTGATTCCCCATGAATAACAAGAATCTAGGATCTTTCCAAGGCATCCTTGTACATTATCTAAGGACCCTGGGTATTCTCTCACCTGGTCCAGTCCTTCCAGATGCCTCTCAGAGAGAGAACTGGAGAATCAGACCAGGCTGCCAGATACCAAGGTTTAAAAATGACTTACTACTGTTGTCGGTCCTACACTCTGATGCATTTTTGATGGTGCAGTGGTGCTCTTGCTGGTTCGGATTTGTGTGCAGACTGTATCAGGGCTTGGTTCACACTGACATGTATAGCTCTGACTCTCAAAGCAGGAACACATGGTGCCGGAAACAGTCCTTCTCTGAATCAGTCTAGGTGTTGCCTTTGAGCCAAGAGGCGCACTCTAGACTGCTTTCTCCTGTGAGGATTTCCCTGTTGAGTGGTCTTTATTTTCTTCTACTACCAGTAAACCTCAGTTGAGACTATCTGAATCCAGCAGAAGCATCTAAAGATGTTGAATCTCAAAGAGATAGGCGTTGGCAGTATCACTGTTTCCTCATACGAGGCTTCTTGATGTCTAGGAAAATTTTCTCATTTTCCCCACAGTGATCTGAACACCAAGTTGTTGTTTAAAGGGGCTGCCTCTGTCAAGTCACAAAAAGGGCCTATTACTCTCCCCTCAGGGCAGCTAAGGCCCAATTTCCTGACAGTTACATAATTGAGAGAAATATTTCCAGTGTATCTCCCGGAACAAGTTCTGCTGTAAAGCAACTTGCCATATCCACCTAGAGAGACATACAGTAGCAGATTTCATAGGGTATCTTCTTCTGAAGGAAGGAAAAAAATATTAATGTTCCAGCTAGACATCACACTGTGTAAGGGATTCACAGAACAAAAGTCAGTGGAGACAAGCTTTCAAGTTAGTCTGATATCTGTCTGATTTAATCGTGGTTCTGCCAATTACCAGCTATGTGTGCTCAAGCAAGTAACTTTATCACTCTGAGCCCATTGAGTAGTTCAGTTAAGAAGTATTGTGGCTTTAAGAATAAAAGAACTGAAAAAATAACAGCTTTAACAAATTAGAGTTTTCATTTCTGCTTCATAAGAAGAAGTCTAAAAGTCGGCAATTGCAGACATTGGCTCAATAGCTCAAGACGGCAGAGCCAAGGACTCTGCAATTCTCTTGGTATTTCTGTCCTAGTCGCAAGATGGCAGTTGCAGATCTAGCAGACACATCACATTTCAGGCAGTAGAAGTAGTAAAGAATGGGGAAAAGGAAGTGTTGGTGCTTGTTTCAGGAAAGCAAGAGCATTCCAAAAATCCCCAACCAACTTCAGTGTACATTTCATGGGCCAGACTTGTGCCACGTGGCCTCTCCTGATTTAAAGGGCCTGTGAGTGGGAATTTCAGCTTTCTAGATTCTGAAGTATAAGAAGACACTTGAAAAGGGTATAGAAATAAGTGTGGATAAATCACCCTACAGCCTTTGGCACACAAGACCAGAACAAAGGTAATAGCTGCAAGGATGGATTAAGTGCACAAGACTGAGCTGTAATCAACAGTGTTCTTTGCTTCACTGAGGGTGGGCAGTGATGGGGACGGCAGCAGTCAGGGACCACATCTAATGTTTTCTAGTAGGCTCCCGAAGGGTGTGATAAAGTTCTCAAGACAAAATGGACTGTCAAGAAAGATTGGTCCTCAAATGATGTTCAGTATTGTGATTCTGTGGACATACAGTATGATCCAAGATTTCCCTTCCAGGAGCCAGGTCTTACAGAATAATGAGAACTACCTGTTAGCCCTTGCTTGATTTTTAGCTAAAGTTTATGCCAAGATATTAGAGGCTTTTTTCTGTTTTAGTTTTGTGTCCTTATGTTAGTGACTGATTCAAACAAAAATTCAATCACTTCGTATTAGAAGGCACTTTAATGGTATAAATGGGATAGATACAGGGACTGATAATCCCTGGAACCCTCTCAGAGGTGTTGGTGAGTGGGCCTGATTTCCGTGAGAGCTATTTGGTCAATCTTTCGGAGCCCCTTTTACACGGGTATCCTATTATTTAACAGGCACTTTAAATTGAGACCAGCATCCTGATTCTCAAGCAGCCGGGCTTTTATTGGAAGTCTCTGCCACGTTTAAACATCTTTAATACATTTTAAAAATAGAATTGTAAAAGGCAGCAACCAGACTTCAAAGTGTAGACATGTTGGCCAGAATTGTGAAGCTGGCGACAATTTTCGCTGGTTGTAAAGCTCACGGAACCTCTTTCAATCCCCAGAACAATTGACAAGGGGTTCAGCACACATTCCTCACGAGTGTCTCCTTGGGCCTCAGCAGACCAGGTGCAGGGGACAGAGTTGGCAGGCGGTACCAATGCGCTTCAAGGTAGATGCAGAGAGCACCAAACAGGGCAATACGGCCACAGAAGAGCCAAGGCCATATCAAAAGAACGAGACGTAAAGAGGGACTGGCTACGCTTTCTGAGCTTTGATTCCTTGCGTCTCTCCTGTCCTGCCCCAGTCTTCCTTCTGCTGTAAAGAGTTCAGACATCCTTTCCCCTTAGGTAAACCTCACTTACTCTTTTTTTTTTTTTTTTGCCACCACTGAACTCCATACAGACACTTATTACACTCTAGTGAAATGATTTCTTTACACATTGTATTCTGTCTTCTATTCCCAGCTTTTGACTTTGAACACCTTGAAAGAAAGAACTGTATCTTATTCATCTCGTGTACAGAGCAAATTAAATGTGTGTTTAAAGAAAGTTGAGGCTCTTGGGAGAATCTGAGCAATAGGATCTGGGTTGCAGAATGATTGAGAAAGGTTGTTTGAGTTTCCTTAGCCTTAGGCAATGGTTCTGAAAGTGTGGTCTCTGAACCAGCAGCTTCAGCATCACTTGGAAACTTCTTCAGAAATGCATGTTCTCAGACCTGGCCCCAGACCTACTGAATCAGAATGTCTGTATTTACCAGGGTTCTCCAGAGAAACAGAATCAACAGGATATGTGTGTGTGTGTGTATGTGTATACATATATATATATATATATATATATATATATATATGAGTTGTTAGTAGGCATTGGCTCACACAATCATGGAGTTCCACAAGTCCCAATACCTGCAGAGTGAGTCATCAGGCTAGGGACCCAGGAGAGCCGAGGCTGTAGTTCCCGTCTGTGGGCCAGCAGGCTGGATATCCAGGAAGCACCAATGTTTCCGTTCAAGCCAGAAGGCAGGGAAAAAGCTGGGCCACACGCAGCCAGGCAGGAGGAAATGTCAGTGACCGGTGTTTTAACCAGTCTTCCAGGTGATTCTGATGCACCCTAAAGTTCAAGGATCACTGACTTCAACTTTCCCATCTGTTTCCTCATCTGTAAAATAAGGCTAATAGTGGAACCTGAAAGGACTGTTTCAAGTATGAAATTAAATATCTGTATAGTGCTTGGTACAGAGCCTCTACATATTCATCACTCAGTAAAATTGTATTTTGGTTTGCTTTGTTTTGCTGGATTAGTGACTTTTGGGAAGTATCCCCAGTATTAGCGTCATCCCATGGTGCTTTTGGGTTACTCACACAAGAGTTGCCTTTGGTCCATCTAAATTTCCAGGTTCACCCAGCTAAAGCCCTATGCTCTCAAAGTCCTTGTGACCTGGCTAGAGCCAAGTGTGAATCCCGTTTACCCCGTTAGGCCCTGTCCCTTTCCCTCAGGCACCAGGGCAGATGGGTTTCAGGCAGCAGTGACTGTTCGTGCTGTACAGGGAGCAGTCTGGGTCTGTCGGGAGCCTAACTGGGAAAGGAAAGGGCCGCAAAGAAGTGCTGCTCGAGAAGAAAGCCGAAGTGGAGGCGGTCCCTCAGCACCCTCTGACAGGACGTGAGGGAGATCAAATGGTCTCGAGCCCCAGTGTTCAAATGGCCAATTAAGACATTTAAAGTTTTCCAATTGATTGCCTCTAACTGAGTCACAATAGTTTAAAATTAGTCAACAAACCACATCCCTCCTTAAGGGAAACAGGCAGCCCCCCACTGCTTTACTTAATTCTACCAGGCTTCTAGCATTGCCCCCACCCCACTCCATGAAAATCCAGTTTAACTCCTCTGTGTTTGCTGCACCAGATGAGCCCCTCCCTCAAGACAGAAAAATGCCTGTGAACCCACTTGGAAGTGGCGCCCCCAAATAGACTGTTCCCAAAAGTGCGTGCACACACACACACACACACACACACAAATAAACACACACAGCAAACTAGGGCACGATTCCTTCTTTGATTATAAGCAATGGGGAGGGCAGAAACACACTTTTCCAGGCCTTGTCTACTCCATAGATCATGCGTGGGGAGAAAACACAACCAGGATCTAAAGCAGCTCTCTCTTTCCCAGAAGCTGCTACCACATAGCACTCCGTGTGGGTTCTGCTGGAGCACCACAGGGGTGGTTGAAAGCAACCAAGCTTCTGGCGTTTCAGGCCAATGAAATCCCTGTCCTTTCACTCTCAGATAAATGAAGCTCTGAAAATTATTATTATTACTGTTCTTTTCATGAGTCTGCATTGCCTCAGTGTTCCCCGCTCTTACAGGTTTCCATTTGTTTTCCTGTCGGAGCCAGGTCTCTGAAGCTGACATCTCCCCGAGTAGGGTGAAGATGTAGCACCCTTCTCTGCTGGGCTGACCCTCCCTGGAGAGGCCCGCTGGGGTGAGGTACCACCTGGTGGGACTTTTCTCATTAGCCCTTCAGGCACCATGTATTTCAGCCTGCAGCCTTAGGCTTTAAGCAGAGAACTTCGAATATTTTACTAGAAATTTGTTAGAAGTGCTCAGAGTGTGACAACTAGTTTATTAACACCAAATGTGTTCTGTCTGAAGCTGGCAGAAATGAGAAAGAAGAGACTGCTCCACTCAGATGACTGACTGGGAGGAAATAGCCAGGGGAGAAGAAAATAATTAAATCCTTGATATCCCTATGACTCAGTCCGCGTTGGCTGACTAGCTACTAAAACAAGTAGTGGGGAAAAGTTTGAAAAGGGTATCAGCTTAACCAATAATGTGAAGGCACTAAATGCCAGAATATCATTCTTGCAACATGTTTTTCAATTGACTTGATACTAGAATATTCAAAGGTGACTGAAAAATGGCCCCTGCCCTCAAGGAGTTTGTAATTCATTATAGGAGAGTAAGATACCTACACAAACAACATCCCAAACCAGAAGTACACAAGATCAAGAAGAGAGATTTAAACAAAACTTTTATGGGAATTTAGAGAAGAAAAGACTTCTGCCTTGTCAGGGATTGCAAAAGGCTTCATGGAGGAGACAATTAAAATATAGTATGTATTTCAAAAGGCAAAATGTGGGAGACCCTGGCGTTTGCCACCTTATGTTGTTTGCCTTCCCAAATCACTTCTTTCCTAGAAGAGCCAGCTTCCCAGTTTAGAAATTGACAATGCCAAATATTCACTTTTTGAGTCTTCCTGAAAGAAAGAATGTGTTTTTTTGGTTCAGTGTTAGTGGTTCTGAAGAGAAGTTGACTGGGGGCCTTTGGGGAAAATTTTGCTTCTTATTAAAAAAAAGAAAGAAGGGAGAGAAAATAACAACTGCCTTCCTTCCTGACTTGAGCACTGTCACTAAGGATGTAATGTTTGGAGTTGGGGCTACCATCTTGGCATCTAGAGGGAAGCAAGAGAACACAGAAAAGCCAGTTTTCATCCCAGAAATAATAACCATCCCAGAACTCTCTACTTTCATTTATTTATACATGCAATAAGAATTTTTATTTATAAGCCACTTTTAGTTGGATATTAGGTAACCTGCAGCTGAAAACATCTGAAGTGATTCACAGAAATTAGGAAATCTGTTAAGGGTCAACTTTATAAGCAAAGAAATGAGGTAGATCAAGTAGAGCACCATATTTTGGAAGATGCTTATAGAATATGGAGAGAACTAACATGAAGTAAGACTGGAAAGTGGGGTCCAAATTTTGGAAGAATTCTATGACTAGGATAAGGAATGTGATTTTATTCTGAAGGTTATGCTGGGGAGACATGGAAGGTACTTAAGCAAGTTACTACCTTTACAGAGCAGGGCAATAGGGAAGTTAATAAATACTGAGGCAGGAATGTAGAGGCGGGGTTGAACGAGAGAGAGAGATAGAGGTGGGGAAAACACATAGGGTTTCGTTTGCAAAGAATCTGACCCAGGAGTTATTAAGAATGTCCTCACATTATATTCCCCTGAGGAGGTTTAAAAAAATATACTGAAATCTAAATTCCTCCTTCAGAGTTACTGATTCAGTTGGACTGGGATGGGAAACCTGTATGGTTTTGTTGTTGTTTAAGCTGACCATATGATCTAATGTATAGCCACTGCTGAGAACCCCTGGTGCAGCTGGACTGGGACTGGGGCAGAGGGAAAGAAGAGACAGACAGGGGAGAGACTGCGGAGCAGAATGGGCAGGATGTAGGGTACAAAAGTGAGGTAAGAGTCAAAGGTTTCGGGACCCTGTCAAAATGGGGTGACTGGGCAAACGGCAGTACCTTTTACAGAAATAAAGCCAGAAGAAGCAAATTTAAGGGAAGAAATTCAATTGGGGAAATATTGCATTTGAGTTTGAAATGCCAGGAGCAAGTTCTGTGCTCTAGAGAGAGCCAAGCTAAAATTACAGTTTTGACTCACCTATACCAGGAAATCACTGGTGCTTTGGGAGATGCTGATTCACCAAGGAGGGAATGTAGGCAGAAAAAAGAGAACCAAGGACAAAACCTTGAACATTAAATAGAAAGTATAAGAGAAGAACATCCCCAAAGAGGATTCATTTTGGTGAGTTAAAATTGAATTCTCCTCATCCAGTTAGATGAACGCATGGACACACAGGTAGCTGGTGGAGATGAGGCAGGATATTAAGCTGCCTTTGTTGTAAATTAACTTGGGAAGCTAACCACCCTGCCTACCTAACGATATGGCTGAGCTGTAATGTGAGGTTATCTGTCTTGCCTCAGCTTCACAGTAGAAACAATATAAATACTTCTAAGGTAAATTTGGTATTAAATTGTTAAAAACCAATGAGCAAGTTTCCAAGAGCTATTCTTGAATGAGGTTCATGCTTTTGAAGAAAAAAAAGTAAATTTTCACACACCAATGAGGCCACAAGTTCTGATAAGCAACTGATTAGGATTGGGAAGATGAGATTTTTTTCCCCTCACAATAACTTAAATGAAACTACCTAAAATTCTTCCATCATCTTTGTCTCAGATTTCTTTATGAAGAATTGGACAAATAAAAATCCTATACCTCTCTAGTTTGTTCTCATAGTAAATGTGATAATTCTTAGAATCATTGAGAAATAATATTGTGTGAATTATTGTTATTCAATGACATTGCTATTTATTATTATTACTAAGATATTTCTGATATTACTGATTCAATTAATACTGTTTATTATAATGTTGTATTGCTGTCATATAGGTAGAGCCAAGACTTTCTTCTTTTTTAAATTTAATTTTTTTTTCCATTACCATTTAGTCCCCTTATATCCCTTTCTCCTCAGCAATAACCTCACTGTTGTCCAGGTCCTCAAGTCCTTTTTCCTTTTTGCTCAATCTCTCCACCACCTCCCCTCCCCTCCCACTAACTGTCATCCTGCTCTCCATCTATGAGCCTGTCCCTATTTTCCTTGTTAATTCAGTTTGTTCATTAGATTCCATATGAATGAAATAATGTGGTATTTGTCT
The DNA here is from genome assembly GCA_004026765.1 of Micronycteris hirsuta. Classification (NCBI taxonomy): domain Eukaryota; kingdom Metazoa; phylum Chordata; class Mammalia; order Chiroptera; family Phyllostomidae; genus Micronycteris; species Micronycteris hirsuta. Next base: position 13,282 of record PVJI01000413.1, read on the forward strand.
TTGTCTGACTGGTTTATTTCACTTACTATAATGGTCTCCAGGTCCATGCATACTGTCACAAAGGGTAAAATTTTCTTCGTTTTACGGTCGAGTAGTATTCCAGTGTGTAAATCTCCCATAGTTGTTTTATCCACTCGTCTACTGAGGGACACTGGGGCTGCTTCTCCATCTTGGTGATATTAAATAATGCTGCACTGAACATAGGGGTGCTTATATTCTTTTGAATTACTGTTTTGGGTTCCTTTGGATATATTCCCAGAAGTGGGATCACTGGGTCAAAAAGCAGATCCATTTTTAATTTTTTGAGATATCTCCATGCTGGTTTCCACAGTGGCTGCACCAGTCTGCCTTCCCACCAACAGTGTAAAAGGGTTCCCCTCTCTCCACACCCTCACTAGCACTTGTTTGCTGATTTACTGATGACAGCCATTCTGACAGGTGTGAGATGGTATCTCATTGTGGTTTTAATTTGCATTTCTCTAATGATTAGTGACACTGAGAATCTTTTTATATGTCTATTGGCCATCTGTATGTCCTCTTTGGAGAAGTGTCTATTCAGGTCCTTTGTTCATTTTTTAATTGAAATGTTTATTCTTTTGGTGTTGAGTTCTGTAAGTTCTTTATAAATTTTGGGTATTATCTCCTTATCAGATGTATCAGCAAAAATATTCCCCCATTCTGTGAGTTTTCTTTTTATTTTGTTGATAGTTTTCTTTGCTGTGAAAAACCTTTTTAGTTTGATGTAGTCCCATTTGTTTATTTTTTCTTCTGTTTCCATTGCCTAGGGAGATATGTCCAATAAAATATTGTTCCAAGCAATGTCCGAAATTTTGCTGCATATATTTTCTTCAAGGATTTTTATTGTTTTCGGTCTAACATTTAAATCTTTGATCCATTTTGAATTTATTTTTGTGTATGTTGTGAGAATGTGGTCTAGTTCCATTTTTCCACATGTATCTGTCCAATTTTCCCAACATGATTTATTGAATAAATTATCTTTAGCCCATTCTATGTTCTTGCTTCCTCTGTTGAATATTAATTGACTATAACGGTGTTGGTTTGTTTCTGGGTTCTCTATTTTGTTCTGTTGACCTATGTGTCTGTTTTTATGCCAGTACTGTGCTGTTTTGATTACTGTGGCCTTATAGTATAGTTTGAGCTAGGCAGCGCAAGGCAGCATGATCTGCAACTTTGTTCTTCTTTCTCAGGATTGCTGTTGCTATGTGGGGCCTTTTTTGGTTCCATAAAAATTTTTGAAATATTTATCCTAGTTCTGTGAATTATGTCATTAGAAACTTGATAGGAATTGTATTGACTGTATAGATTGCTTTGGGTAGTATGGACATTTAAATGATGTTGATTCTTCCTATCCATCAACATGGTATGAGCTTCCACTTAATTGTATCTTTTTCAGTTTCTTTCTTCAATGTCTTATGATTTTGCAACTACAGGTCTTTTATATCCTTGGTTAGGTTTATTCTAGGTATTTTATTCCTTTTGAAGCAATTGTAAATGGGATTGTTTTCTTAACTTCCCTTCCTATTAGTTTGTTATTGGCATATTAAAATGCAACAGATTTCAGGATATTAATTTTGTATCCTGCTACTTTGCTGAATTCATTCATCAGGTCTAGTAGTTTCTTGGTAGAATCTTTGGTGTTTCCTATGTACAGTATCATGTCATGTGGAAATAATGACAGTATTACTACTTCCTTTCCAATTTGGTTGCTTTTTATTTCTTCTTCTTGTCTGATTGCTGTGGCTAGGACTTCCAATACTATTTTGAATAAGAGAAGTGAAAGCAGACATCCCTGTCTTGTTCCCAATCTTGAAGGGAACTCTTGTAGTTTTTGCCTGTTGAGTATGATGCTGACATTGTGTTTGTCATATGTGGCCTTTATTATGTTTAGGTATGTTCCGTCTATTCCCACTTTCCTGAGAGTTTTTATCATAAATGGGTGCTGGATTTTATCTAATGCTTTTTCTGTATCTATTGATATGATCACATGGTTTTTATCCTTCATTTTCTTTATGGGGTGAATCACATTTATTAAATTGCAAATGTTGTACCAACTTTGCATTCCTGGAATGAATCCCACTTGATCATGGTGTTTGATCTTTTTGATACATTGCTGTATTTGGTTTGCTAATATTTGGTTGAGGATTTTAGCATCTATATTCATCAGGGATATTGGCCTATAATTTTCTTTCTTTGTAGTATCTTTATCTGGTTTTGGAATTAAGATAATGCTGGCCTTGTAAAATGAGTTTGGGAGCTTTCCTTCCTCTTGAATTTCATGAAATAGTTTGAGAGAGAGAAGTGTTAGTTCATCTCAGAATATTTGGTAAAATTCACCTGTGAAGCCATCTAGTCCAGGGCTTTTGTTTATTGGGAGTTTTTTTTTTTTTAATTATTACTGCTTCAATTTTACTTGGTGTATTCTATCTATTCAGATTTTCTGATTTTTCCTGATTTAGTTGTGGAAGATTGTATGTTTCTAGGAATTTATCCATTTCATCTAGATTATCCAGTTTGTTGGCATATAGTTGTTCATAATATTTTCTTACAATCCTTTGTATTTCTTTGGTATCAATTGTTACTTCTCTTCTTTCATTTCTGATTTTATTTATTTGGGTCTTTTCTCTTTTTTTCTTGATGAGTCTGGTTAAGGGTTTGTCAATCTTGTTTATCTTTTTAAAGAGCCAGCTCTTGGATTCATTGATCTTTTGTATCATTTCTTTAGACTCTATTTCATTTATTTCTGCTCTTATTTTTATTATTCCCTTCCTTCTACTCACTTTGGGCTTTGCTGTTCTTTTTCAAGGTCCTTTAAGTGTAAAGTGAGATTGTTTATTTGAACTTTTTCTTGTTTTTGAGATAGCCCTGTAATGCTATGAATTTCCCTCTTAGGATTGCTTTCCCAGTGTCCCACAGATTTTGGATTGTTGTGTCCTCATTTTCATTTGTATAAAGATATTTTTTTATTTCTTCTTTGATCTCATTGTTGACCCATTCATTGTTTAATAACGTTATTTAGCTTCCATGTCTTTGTGTGTTTTTTCATTGTTCTTGTGATTGAATTCTAGTTTCACAGCACTGTGGTCAGAGAAGATGCTTGATATGATTTCAGTCTTCTTAAATTTATTCAGACATGTTTTGTGTCCTAATATGTGGTTTATCCTAGAAAATGTCCTGTGTGCACAGGAAAGTATGTATGTTCTGCTGCTTTGGGGTGAAATGCTCAATTAAATCCATTTAATCTAGTGTGTCATTCATGGCTGCTGTCTCTTTGTTGATTTTCTACCTGGAAGATCTATCTATTGAAGTCAATGGGGTGTTAAAATCCTGAATATAACTGTATATCTGTTGGTCTCTTCCTTTATGTCTATCAAGATTTACTTCACATATTTAGTTGCTCCTAATGTTGGGCACAGAAATGTTTACTAGGGTTATATACTCTTGTTGGATTTTCCCCTTTATCATGATGCAGTGTCCTTCTTTGTCTCTTACTATAGCCTTGGTTTTATAGTCTATTTTATCAGATGTAAGTACTGCTACCCCAGCTTTTCTTCCTTTCCATTTGCATAAAATATCTTTTTCATCCCTTTATTTTTAGTCCATGTGTATCCTTCAGTCTGAGATGTATCTCTTGGAGGAGTGTATATATATATATATATATATATATATGGGTCTTGTTTTCTTATCCACTCAGCTACATTATGTCTTTTGCTTGGAGCATTTAGGCCATTTATATTTAAGGTGATTATTGATAGATACGTATTTAGTGCCATTTTATTGTTGACTATTTTCCTCTGTATTTTTTCCTTTCTCTTTTTCTTCTCCTTCTTAAAGCAAGCCCTTTAACATCTGTTGCAATACTGGTTTGGTGTTAACAAAGTCCTTTAGTTTTGTGTGTGTGTGTGTGTCTGGGAATTTCCCCATTTCTCCTTCAATTTTAAATGATAGCCTTACTGGGTAAAGTAGCCATGATTGTAGGGCCTTGCTTTTCATCACCTTGAATATTTAATACCACTCCCTTCTAGACTAAATGCTTCTGTTAAGTAATCAGTTGCCAGTCTAATTGGTGCTCCCTTGTATATAACTACCTGCTTTTCTCTTGTGGCTGTTGGGATTCTCTCCTTGTCTTTAAGCCTTGTCATTTTAATTATGATGTGTTTTGGTATAGGCCTCTTTGGGTCCAACTAGTTTGGGACTCTGAGCTTCTTGGACTTGTGTGTCTTTTTCCTTCATCAGATTAGGGAAGTTTTTGGTCATTATATCTTCAGATATGTTCTTGATCTCTTGCTCACATTCTTCTCCTTCTGGTATTCCTATGATGTGGATGTTATTATGCTTCATGTTGCTGAAATGTTTCTTAAGCTCTCCTCATTTTTTTAAAATTATTTCTTCTTTTTGGTGCTCTACCTGGGTGTTTTTTCCTACCTTGTCTTCCAAATCACTGATCCAGTCCTCTGCTTCATCTAATCTATTGTTTATTTCTTCCAGTATATTATTTATTTCAAACGTTGCATTCTTCATTTCTGACTGGTCCTTTTTTATGGTTTTTATGTCTTTTTTCATACAGTGGAGTATCCTTATAATCATTATTCTAAACTCTTTACCTGATAAATTGCTTGCCTCCCTTTCATCTAGCTCTTCTTCTGAAGAATTCTCTTGTTCTTTCATTTGAGGTCTATTTCTTTGTCTCCCCATTTTGGCTGCTTCTTTGTATTTGTTTCTGTGTATTAGATGGATCTGAAAAGACTCTGGTGTAGACCTTTGTCAGACACTGCTTGTGACTGGCCCTGGTCAACCTTTGTGGAGATATCAGTGATCCACAATATGTGGCTCCCTCTGCTGGTCCTGTTTGTGTGCAGAAAGAACCAGGCTGTGCACCAAGGCTGGCTTTTATCATCGCTGGTCCTGGGGGAGGGTCAGCTGAAATCTCCCAGAGATCTGCCTTAGTTGTTAAACTAATCAGTGATGTAGCCTGAAGCTGTAATCAACAGCCAGGGTGAGGCAGAGTAACTCCTGTGGGAGGGACTGTTACTTCCCCTCAGGCTGATGCCTTTCAGAGAGGAATGCTCTGCCTGAGAAAGATGGTTTCTGTAGTATGGGGAATGACTCAGAGCAGGGATCCTGGCAGCTGTTCTCTCAGTTCTCTCCCCAAGGACACCAACCCCACACTCTCCTCAAGCATCTCTATTACACTCTGCCCTCCCTCTTCCAGAGACCAGGGTAAGTGCCTACAAATGAAATTTTGGTTAAGTTTTGCTTGCTTTTTGCTTTTGTGGATTATGTTCCGGTTAAAGGTGAGATCATATGGTATTTTTAAAAAAAATGAAATTTTGTATGTTAGCCCTTTAAGAGGCTCTCTGTGTCTACAGCCATCTCTTTCTGGCAGACAGAAATCCCACTGCTTTTCACAGCTGGATGTTATTTGGGTCCCTTTCTGGCTCTGGTGCTATAGGCTGGGAAGCCCAGCTTGGGGTTTAGACCCCACACTTCTCTCGGGAAAACCCCCAGCCACTGAAATATCCCTCCAGAACTTCAGCTGCTACCCATGGGATCTCAGCCAGCCTTCTCACACCTCTTCCACAACCCCTACAAGTCTTGTTGTGGTGAAGTGGTTTCTTCTGTCTGTGCCTGATTATCAGGCTTCTTTCCAACTAGTATTAAGCTAGTTTCAAAATAACTTCTCTACAATTTAGTTGTAATTACAAATTGGTCCTGGGAGGAGGTAAGTGTAGCTTCTACTTACTCTGTAGCCATCTTGGATCCAAGACTTTCTTCTATAAAAATTTTCTTGGCCCAATAGCCCTTTGCCTGTGACTGATTTCAAGGAGGTACAATAGAATGAACCTGATTGTACCATTATTTTGCTTTTGCTCAGCCAAACATATAATGGATAAAAAATGGTACTGCAGTTTGCGGGATAACAGAATCATTAGCTCATTTGTGAAAGTAGAGTTTCAGGTATTTCCTATTGTGCAGAGGAAGAAACTGCTGAAGTTATGAGACACTTTTATACTCCAATTTTAGTATAAAATTCATATGTTCCAAACTTTAAAGAAAAGGTCTAATGAGATATAACTCATGCTTGCTCTTTTATTGTTTGGCAGTAAATTGCTTCAATGTAAAGTGTTTACAAACCTGAATTTTTTAACGTAAAATTTCTAGTTAGGTTTCCTATCTAGGATAAATATACATTTGTTTAAAATCAACTACTTAGCCAAATACAAATATATATATTTTATATATGGCTGCAGCTGGGCTTAATTATTTTTAGTTCTCAAACAAATTTGGTCACTATAATGGTTATTTTCCTGAGAAAAGTTAAATTTATGAATTTCTCTGGAGCCTTCTCATGTTCATACAAGGGGGGGACCCAAAAAATAGAATTTATTTATGAAACATTGTATATTTATTCTTACATGTTTAAACTTCAGTGACCTTCAAAGTACTCTCCATTTGATGCAATACGCCTACTGAGTCATTTTTCCCACTGCTCAAAACAGTTTTTGAACTTGTCAATTTTGATGCCTTCCAGTGCTTCTGCTGTTTTTTTGTTTCACTTCTTCCATATTGACAGACGTTTCCCTTTGAGGGTTTTTTTCATCCTGGGAAACAAAAAAAAGTCACTTGGGTAAGATTGGGTGAATAGAGAGGGTAGGGCATGGGGGTCATGCTATTGTTGGTTAAAAACTGCTGAGCACTCAACGTGGTGTGAGTAGGTGCACTAGTAAATCATCCATAATGAAATGGGTAAATGCGTTGAAAGAGTCTTCAAAAAAATTCACTGAAGACACAGACTCTCACAACAACGCCAACTGGTACAGTGATACTGATGGGTTCCTAGAACACTAACCTCAGGAGGAAGCCTGTACTACAAGGGCCCTGTCCTCCAGAAAATAATTTAGTTTTTTCTCTCATTATGACCTTGAAGGTCCTTTCCAACTCCTTAAGGTTAACAAGGAATCATACCTGGTGTACTCTCATGGCTGTCTTAAGGAAAGAAGAGTTTGGCTGAATTCCAGCTTATTTTTTTACTTTCCAAACTACTTATACTAATTTTATACAGTGGAACACTTTCAGCCATTAAAAATTATGATTGACAAAGAAAAATGTTACATATACACAAATATGCACATTATATATATACTGTATTATTGTGATTTTAGCTAAAAAATTTATTATATTTTACCAAAATTTTACATAATTTATAATGGTTAGCTCTGAGAGGCAGAATAACTGATGATTTTAAAAATTTATATTTTCTGTTATCAGTAATTTCATGTTCATGAGCATGTAGAACATATTTTGATCAGAAAATTTATTGAAATACTGATATAGTTTACTCAACTTTTATTTATAATCAATAACCTTAGATACCATGGAAAGCTATCACCACATACAAACACAAATACCCACACATACATTAAGATAAAAATCTCTTAAGAAACATTAAGTGTTTTGAAAAGGCTATATAGAAGTGCTGAAGTCAGATTTCCTTAGACTTGAGCTACACAGAGCAGCAATGCTAACACCTGGCTTGGGTTGTAATATTACACAGACACTGGAACTTTATTTGGGTCACTTGGGAGATGAACATTGGCACTAAGATAAGTTCCCACTTGGAAGGGACTTTGTTCTCCTTAATTTATTCAGTCTTATTTCATGAGTTGATCTTAAACAATCCCAGATGATTTTTCATTACCTGAACAGGGATCTCTGTCAATCAGCTGATGAACACTCCCATTTATGAAGGACAGGTTTCCCCACGTGGGTCATAAACAGCCATCTTTGGGTGGTAAAAACCACATGACAGCAACAGGCCTGCTCTTAGGGTCATCTGCACATCTTGGCACTGAGCAGAGACCATTGCAAGGCAATGTGGAGAGAGATTCTTCTCCAGCTGGTGCCAAATTAGTCTTGAGTTTCTTACACACACACACACACACACACACACTCTCTCTCTCTCTCTCTATCTCTCTCCCTCCCTCTCCCTCTCCCACCCCCTCTCTCTCTGCCTTCCATTCTTCAGACACAGAAACAGAACCATCCTTCCCCACTTCTTTCTTTCAGTCTGGCCTTTTGTGACTTTTTCCTATTGAAGTCTCCCTTCGATGGTCACTTCACCCAGACATTCCCAATACATTCCAGGGAAAGCCTTACCCAAAACATGTCATTCATTTACTGAGTCAATGTGGATCAGATGTTGTAGCACTTATTAAAGAAAGACTTCTAGAGTCAGTCTCCTGTGATTTGGGAGATTCAGATGATGAAACTGACCTGTGTAGGTTATTGTAGATGAAGCTTCAGAGCCTAATTGCAGAGAAGTGAGTTATGCAGGAGGGGAATGTACAGATGAAACGTTCACCATCTTTGCTTCATAGCATTGACCACGGTGGAGTTTCATTGATTAACTAATAATGTGTTTAAATTTGGCCTGCTGAACTGTGAGTTTCGTGAGGGCAGAGACCAGGTATTCCTTTAAGCCTAGTACAGTGTGCTGGGCACATTGCAGGCATTTAAAAAATAACCACTAAATGGATAATTCTGGCCTTTGATGTGGTTGGAATGAGAATACTAAGCAATTTCATGTGCAAATAACTGTCTAGTTATCTAAATTACCAGGATCATCACACAAATATCTCTGCACATGCAAAGGGCTCTGTTAATAAATAAAACAGTAACCAAATCTTACGATTTCTCTGAAAGTCAACAGGTAAATTTGATTTATATAATAATCGCTAATGATAATTATTTTTTTACCATTTCTGTGATCTTGGCACTATATTAAGTATTTCACCTACATAATCTCATTTAGCCCTCCTATTGAACATCTGAATTGTCATCTATTTATAGACATGGAAATCGTGACTCATAGGGGTTAAGTGATCCACCCATGACCCTCAGTTCTAACCCCAAAAGCCTGTGTGTTTAAGCACAACGTTGTGCTCCCTTTCAATTGGAGTTACATTAATACCATATATTATGAAAATTTTTACATTTATCCATGTATTCAGGAAACTTCCTGCATGTCTGTTGTGTGCAAAGAATAGAGGATTTAAAAAATAAGACAAGGGTCCTGAAGGAACTCACAAGTCATCATAGGAGAAAGTCTACAATTTTAAAGAAATAATTGTAGTTTTCTACATATGTAAACCACAGGAAGGACCTAGTCAATTCTAACTGGAGGTCAGAAGATGTTTCTCAGAGGAGATGACCCTTAAAATAACCCTGGAAGAACAAGTTGGATTTGATGTGCTGATAAAGATGGGAAAGGCCATCAGACAGAAGGATCATGGAGCATGGTGTCACTTAGAATCTGCAATATTTGTCACAGCCATGTCAGATAGTACAAGGTGTGGAGGAGAGAGGAAAACCAGAGCTTCTAAGTCAGCGGTTTCCAAAATTTGTCCCTGGACCAGCACATCAACAATACCTGGGAACTTTATAGAAATGGCAATACTCGATCCCTACCAACACTAACTGAATCAGAAACTTGGGAAGTGCTCGGTTATCCGTGGTTTAACAATCCCTTGAGGTGGACATGACTGAGAACCGGCGGTTCAGGTCACCCATAGTAAGTTGAGAAGGCTCTACCGTTTTTCTCCAACACTGCCACCTAGGTACAGCACGCTGTCTTAGATTGTCAGGGCAGTGGGCTTTTCTAGAAGACCATTTCAGAAATCTTTTTCTAAATTTATTACTTTATTATTGTTTTGATCCTTGCCCAAGGATATGTTTATTGATTTTTAAGAGAGGGGGAGAGAGAGAGAGATTGATTGGTTGTATCCCGTACAGCTAGTATCGAACCCACAACCTAGGCGTGTGTCATGACAGAGAATCGATCGCACAACATTTTTGGTGTCCAGCATGGTGCTCCAACCAGCTGAACCTCCCTGCCAGGGCCAGAAATCTCTTAACTAGACTGCAAGTCTTCAGGATTTGTTTATGAAAGTAGCAATTCAATAATCATTTATAAAGCATAGCAAACAAGTAACTTCCAAACCCTGTTTGTGACCTTAACAGGACCTAAAAATGCCCTCATTGTAGGAATGAAAGGGAAGATTTCTTCATTATGGGAAGAAAAAGTGTTTGCATGATCCATAAATGGTAGAACGGTTTTATTGCTCTTCATTTGACAAGTTTGTGGAAAACAGCATATAATACTTTTGGTTTATATTCAGCTATAAAAAATTATTTCCAAAGATTAAATTACAGTCTAGCAAAATGAAATGGGCTACGTGGTCACTTCTTCATGGAATCATCTTCTAGTGGCAATTTTGAAATGTGCAAGCTCAGCTAATTGAAAACAGGAACAGTGATGTTCCTAAGAGATTTTTGAGGTGGCATTTGATGGCTTACAATACTAGTTATGCAGAGCTACGGGTCTGAGAGTGTCTTCATTTGGGTTGCAGGCCTCTAAAGAATGATCTAATAAGTGAGAAACCAAGAGTCACAAACTTCACCTGGGTAGATATGCCAGATAAAGATAAGCAAATGGCAGGGTGAAAGCAAAGCCAACAAAATGCCAGTTAAGCCCTAGATTCTCAAAGAAGAGGGCTGGTTAACTGAGACTGATTCTAACAAAAGTCTGCCAGCAAAGTAACAAGTCAAAAATGGATATTCACTATGATGTTATTTGTTATGTCAACCAAACACCAGGCCAAGCAAAGATTCTTTTCTAACTTATTGAAACTGACACACATACACACATCCTATGGCCAGACCCAATCCATCCACGTGCCCCACCTTTGCACTTTGTGTCTTATTCAAATCTATTCACATTAACACTCACCTCGAGTGTCTGTCCTCTGCAAAACTACCCTGACTCGTTAGTCTGATCCATTAGTTCCGTCTTAGCAATTTCTAGTGTGTTTACCATTTATGCCAGTGTTTCCTCAATTTCATCCCATTTTTTTATCACCACCTTTACAAACTGTGTTATAATAGAATCCGCATGTTCTATCATTTATGTGAATACTTAGAAACTTTCTTAAACTGATTTTATTTTTCCTAAAATAAATATATTAGAAATTAACTTGATATTGCTACTATAAATGGAAAATCAGCACTTGACAAAAAAAATAGAAAGCACATATTTAATACACAGCAAAACAAATCTGTAACTATTTAAGTGAAAAATATTTTATCCATTTTAAGTGATCATACTTTCCATTTTAAATGATCATGCTTATCACCATTTGTCTTGCAGTAGAGTTCAGGGCAAATTCCACAGTGGCCTATGGCTCAGATTCCCAAAGTATGGGTCCTGGATAAGCAACATTGAAAACTTGTTAAAAATGCAAATTCTTGGACCCACTCCAGGCATACTGAATCAGAAACTCTAGGGCCAGAGCCCAGCAATCCATGTTTTAATGAGTCCTCCCAATGATTCTCCTGCAGTGCTAAAGTTTGAGAACCACTGGGTTGAGGAATAGGTTTTATTGCAGAATCATAACTAAGGAACAGGGAGAAGCAGTGCTGGTTCCCTGTTTTTCCCATCTTCTCCCAGAGAGGTGCGGGAGCAGGTGTTCTTGTACACACAGTGGGTTCGTAGCTAGCAAGGGGACCTTGCCCTATTTTTGCTCTTTCTTCTTAAAAGGCAAGTCTGTGAGCAAACCTGTCAGCAGGAAGACAAGGCAGTGGGGTTTGGGTGCCAGCTAATTCCAGTTGTCTGGGAAAAGCGTGTGGGAAGCACAGCATGTGTGGGAAGTTGCATCCACTCCTGCCAGGGAGAAGTCCACATTCCCACAAGCAGTTGAGACACTGAGGTGCAGCCTCATCCCCAGGAAGAAGAAGGCACTCCACAGTCCCTGCTGGCTCTCCGTGTGGACCAGTGTGAGGCAGTTTGAGGTGCTCTGCCCAGTGCACCATCCCGGGGGCACCCCCCGCATGCTTTGGGAGACAAAGTATGCTTACATGGATTTCTCTGCAGTATTACACTCAAACTGGTAAGCAGCTCTTCTATTGGTATTTAATTTTCAAACTTCCTGAATTTTGTCCGCAAGCTCCTTTGTGGGGTTTTCCCCCCCCTTCTCTATGGCACTAAGGTAAATGAGAAAACTGAGGCACAGAGAAGTTATGTGATTTTCTCAAGTTCACACAGTTAGTGGCAGTCAGGGTGAAAATCCATGTCTTGGGTCTTAGTGAGGCATTCTTCCAGTATTAAACCATAATCCATCAAAGCGGTCGCTCTATCAGACATGTAGGGCACATTTCCTTACACTCCACCCTTAACATCATGTAGAAGCATGTTATAGATGAGGTTTCTTTAAATTTACTACAGTGCTCCCTCTCTAGAAGTATTTACCAAGTGTTTATATTGCCTGTGGAGGAAAGTTATTTATAAGTAACTTATAAAGAGGACTTACTTGACCGGCCAAGATGATTTTTCTTCTGAATTACATCCTAATATGTATAGCTTTCTTGCTCTCAGCTTATTCCACTTGGAGCTATACCCAGCACAATTTACGTCTATGAACTGCTGAACATTTAAGCAAATTAAGTGTCCAAAAAATCAAACACAAATTGTTTCTTGGTGATTTATGCCTTCATAAAGCAAAACACATACAGTGTGCCGAGCACAGGCCGGATTTATAGCTCCACTGGCTACAGAAAATGAATAGACATCTTCTAGAGAGTGAGTCGAGAACCGCGCATGTGTGTTTAATTCTTGACCATGGAGATTTTTCCCAATGATATTTATCTTACAAATCATCTTCAATGCTAATATGCAGTGTAAGCTGAGAATGGGGAAGATGTATAAGAATTCTGGATGGAGATTTAGATGCCAGTGCACTTTCACCAGAGCCTAAAACAGGCAGGCGACGGAACAGCCTGGAACCTCCATCTCTAACTGCACACCCTCGGGTTGTGCCACCCTCTCTTACCAGTGTAAGTTAAGTAATTTCACTTTAACATTGGAAGATAGAAAGTGAGAAAATAAATCAAGTGTGCCGAGTAGCCCTGGCCAGTTGGTTGGAGCATTATCCCATTCACCTAAAGGTCTCAGGTTCAGTTTCTGGTTAGGGCACATGTCTGGGTTACAGGTTCAGTCCTGGGATGGGGTTTGTAAGGCAACTGATCGATGCTTCTCTTTCATATTGATGTTTCCCTCCTTCCTTTCCCCTATCTCTAAAATCAGTAACATGTCCTCAGGTGAGGATAAGAAAGAAAAAAAAAAGCGTGCCAGAGTAAACCAAAAAGGCTAATAATTGATTCAGATCTTTACTAAAATATTTCTAGGGCCCCATGGCCTTTCCAGATAAAGTGACCAAGTGAAGCATAGTGCAGGGAAAAAACATGTGCATTGAAGTCAGAGGAACAGGTTTGAATCCCGTCCTTTCCACTTACTGGCTGCAAGCACCAGGTTTCCTTACCTGTAAGTGGGGAAAAACAGTATCTACTTAATCGTTGCGTGATAGGTGGCCTTTAAGATAGCTCCCAATGATCCCCACGCCCTGCCTGGGGTTCATGTGCTCTTCTTGAGTGTGCACTGAACCTAATGACTCACTTCTAGTGCATAATGATGGTGTCATTTCCAAGATTCATTTACAAAAAGACTCTGAGTTCTGTCTTGTTTGCCCTTTCTTGCTCACTTTGACGAAAGCCAGCTCTCGTGTTGTGAGCTGCCCTATGAGAAATCCAGGTGCAAGACACTAAGGGAGCCCTCCAGCCAACAACCAGCAAGAAACTGAGGCCCTTGGTTCAGCAGTCCAGGATGAACTAAGTCTTGCCAACAACCACATGAGTGAGGCTGGATGTGTATCCTGCCAGCTGATCCTTAAGTTAACCGGGAACAGATACTGACAGTCTGGTCTGACCTTGCATAGAGGCACCCGAGCCAGCAAAATAGGACATCGGAACAAACAGACCAGGGTGGGATAGCGCCCAAGTAATCGGTCAGGGATAGGATAGTTCCAGGAGCTAGAAAGCTGCGGGATAGAAACACCCAATAAGAGAGGGAAGAAAGTAGAGAAGTTCAAAGTAACCAATTATAAGACTACTTCCCCATAGTGTATGGTTTTTTCAAAAACCCTACACAGAACCACCCAGGTGGGAACTGGTCTGAGCTGGGAACTGGCGTCAGCTTGGCTGCTTCCCCTCCCTCGCTCCTGAGGGACCTTGCTTTCAATAAACCGCTTATAAACCCCTTTCTTTGCTCTTAACTCTATATCTTCTCGTGGTTCCTCAGCAGCTGCAATCATCACAGATACCTGGATTTTAGCCTTAGGAGAGGCACTAAGGTCACACCAAGATTCCTGACCCACCAAAACTGTGAAAAAATAAATGTTTGTTATTTTAAGCTGCTAAATTTGAGTTTTTTGTTATGCAATAGATAACTAATACAGGTTATAAAGGAGTTGGCACAGTACCGGGCAGGTAGTGTATTTTTTGTAAAGGATGGCGATTGTTATGAATGGTTTTGTGCACACGCAGATTACATATTGAAATTTAATTGTTTCACATCTCTCTAGGCTTCCAAATAAAGAATGTCTGAGACTACAAATTGTCTTTGTTCATTTATGGACATTGTTTTAGACTAAAATAATGAACATTATGGCTCCTGGAAAAGCCACGTTTATGGAAGTGGTATAAGGTAGAAAGTCACTTCTTGAGTTGAGAAGCACTATCTTACAATAGGTCCCAATCCTGAGGTACTTTGGGGTAAATTAGTCCTATCTGAGCTGTAGAATTTATACATTTTTACTGTAATTCACTGTGGCTAAAATCTCAAGTAGCTGCAAAAGATTTAATCTTGTGGAACCTGTTTAACTTAAAACCTGACATTCAGATCTTACAATGTGTTTTCTTTTGAAGAAAAGCCAAAATATAATTGAGTATTGGATAAACCAAAGATATTTCAATCCAAGTTCAGGTTGTTATAAAAGTCTATGAAATTTATCCTGAAAAAATAACCAAAGATATGGAAATAGACTTATGTATAAGGATGTTCATTGCAGCATTGCTTAGAGATGGAAAAACTGGGAAACAGTGCAAATGCTCACAGTGTGCCTAGCTGAGCGATTTGCAGTGTGTTCACACATTGGACTACTATGAGGCTATTAAGCATGTTTTATAGGTGTATTTATTAAGCTGGGGTAATGCTCACTGTTGAGTTTTAAGAATGCTATGAAATAATTTAAATGGTGTGATCCAAGTTTTGAAGGAAAAAAGTATAATTGTTTGCACACGTGTGTGAATGAGATTTCCTAGCCTTTCCTCTTTTCTAGCCTTTCTGCACATCAGCACACACAGTTTATTTTCATTTCCTGCCAAAGAAAGTCTTGTTACAATTGCTGTTCTTATGGTTGTCAAAAACAGAGAAGTACAGGAAAAAAACGAAGGAAGAGGGGAAGGAATTAGCAAAGGAGTAATTTAATTTACATAGTGGGGGAGGAGGGAAGGGAAAGGAGCCGTAACAGTGAAGTGGTCTGAAGGCAGACATGGAGCTGTTGAAACTGCTTCTTAACTGCCAACCTCTGATAGACTGAACCGCTGGGTTACAGTTTTATAAGTATGACATGAACAGAAAAAAACAAAACCAGAAAATAACCCCTTCGTTATGCTCTAGTGAGTGTCTAAAACCTTCTCCATACCCCAATGCCATTTCCCCCCCCAAAAGGAGTCTATATGTAAGGCAAGAGGATGTGATGAGCCCTGGTACCAAGGGTTGTTCTTCAGTGTAGGGAAGAAAGTGTTTAAACAAGTTGCTGTGGACCATGACTTAATCCTGAATTCTTCCCTCCGTTTTCTGACATGAGGTTCGTGCAAGAATGACTAAAGATGCCTCCTCTGAGGGAGGTGCTCTGCACAGAAAGGCCCAGGGCAGAGCCACCTGGAGCAGCTCACCTCTAGGCCTTAGGAAGAATTTCTCCTCTTCTCTTCGTTGTGTTCTTCTTTTGTTGTGTGCTTCTCTTTGCTTGTTGCTTGTCTTGACTCATCATGCTCTAGCAAAGCATCTTACATGCTCTAACAAACATGCTCTAGCAAAGCACCTTAGCTGAGCAGCAGAACCAGTGAATCCGAATCTGGTTGTATCTGGGGATCTTAATCAAACACAGATTCTGATTCAGTAGGTCTGGGGTGGGGCCTGAGATTCTGCAATTCTATGGAGCTTCCAGGTGAGGTCAGTGCAGCTGGTCTGTGGATAACATCTCAAGTATCAAGGTATAGGAGAATTGAGATTAGGGTGTGTGCATAGAGGAAATGGACCTAGAAGGCTGCCTCACCCTGCTTTTGTTATTGACCTTGGACTAAAGGCACAAAAGGAGTCTTTGTGATTCTGTGCCATCAGTCTAAAGGTTCTAAATGAGAATGTAGCTTCTAAGGCTTACAATAATGAATAGTGCTTTTCTCCTGGAGTACCTGCCCTACAAAGTTTCTTTAGTAACTGAGGGCTGCAGCGGAAGCGAAATGACTCAGTGATAAAGCGGTAACCTCCAGCTAGTAGGATCATGGATACTTTTAATTTTCTCTTTTGCTTCTTCTTTCTTGTTTAATCTAATAAGTATGTATTACTTTTAAATTGAAAAAATCAAAATAACATTTCTTAACTGATTTCTTATTGAAGAATCTCTTTGGTTTTTATTGGCAAAATGTAGATTATTTTGTTTCTTAGAAAATGTCATGTTCTTCTGGGTTTTTTGTATGATCTGTGATTTCTGCAAGCAGCTAATGATCGGCTAGGAAATAAGGACGACAGAGAGAACGGCACCGGTTCCGCTTGACAAGGACTCTGGAGGAGTTTGCAGCGTTATCAGAGTTCAGTCCACAGAGGGCAGGGCCTGGTTGTTTATTTTTTCCCTACTGAGGAAAGAAGGAAAGATCAGTTTATATTTCAGCAGAAGAATTGAGATTAGCATTGGAAAATCATTTCCAATGGTAAATATTCTTAAATAGAAAAGGGATTATCAAGGGAGATTTGTAATCTCTATCCTTGCAGACCTTTAAAAAAATCTGTATAAATTATCAGATTTGTAGATGACGTATGAGATATATAAAGTCCCAAAATGATATATTCTTCTCACATATATTTGGGCCACTTCCATTTGCCAAAAATTAGCATGAAGTCAGGGGGTGCAAATCAACGCTAGTAATCAGAGGGAAAATGTAGTTAGATTTACAACTGCTATAAATAGCTTAAAGAATGCAACCCAAAACAAATATAAGTGATTTTTGGTTAACCACAGTTTGGGATTACCCACACACTGCTCTATTAGTACAAGTAATTGAAAGTTGACTCTGTAATCAATCCCCATTTCTTTGACTTAATTCGGGTGAATTCCTCACCAGGGCCAAGGGAATACATTCTGTGGCTTTACAAAGCCTCTCGTGGCCTGAAGGATCTTTGGTTATGATTTTGAAAGATAACAGATTATTGACACAGCAAAATTATTCAAGGCAGAGAAGTTAAATTTACCCCTTTGATACCAATATACTTTCATTAAAATTTAAATAAACTTTTAATTTTATTGAATCAGTGTGAAATCTATATGTAAGTTGCTTTGGTCTTTGTGGGATCTTATGAAAGACTGAAAATATAATACATTTTTCTAAGAATCTTTATACTGTGATTAGGACCAGCCTAAGTGTGGGCGGTGGTGTGTCATAGCACACACTGACTCACCGTCTTCATCTCATCACAGATATGACCCTCCTGTGGGGGATCCCATCTCAAGGACGAGAACCACCATCTACCACTGTTACAGTTAACACTTGAGAGCCATCTTTTCTTGCTCACTCCCCTTCATATGCCACACCCTTTAATTACTAAGCCCAGCCAATACTACCTCTTAAATATTCGTTCAACCCATTCTCTTCTCTCTAGCTCCACAACCTGGCTCAGGCGTATTTTGTCATCTGACTCATTCTACAACTCCCTAATGGGTCTCTACTTCTAGGCTCACCATCACTCCCTGCCACCCCAATCCGGGCTATATATGTCAGCCAGGTTTGCTCTTTCTATATAGCAAGTCTAATGGTGCCACTCCCTGGCTTAAAACTCTTCAGTGAAAGACTACATGTTATGTGATTCCATTTATATAGATAGAACTTAGATTATTGGCTGCCTAGGACTGAGAAAACCAGAGGAAAATGGGAAGAGACTACTAATAGGTTCGGGGTTTCTTTGGGGGGTTTGAAAATGTTTTAAAATTGTGTTGATGGTTGGACAACTCTGAATATACTAAAAACTATTAAATTGTGCACTGTAAATAGGTGAATCATATGGTATATAAATTGTATCTTCAAAAATGTTATTTTAAAAATTTTTCATTGGCTCCCCATTGTTCTTTATATAAAGCCCAAGATTTTTTTTCAGATTCCTTAAAAATTGCATTCTACCTCTTTTTAACTTTTTTAAAATTACTTTGTTCTTCAATTACAGTTGTCTGCATTTTCTCCCCTCCCCTCGCCCCCACCCCATCCAACCCCACCTCCCTCCCTTGCTTCCACCCTCCCTCTTGGTTTTGTCCATGTGTCCTTTATAGTAGTTCCTGAAAACCCTTCTCCCCACAGTCCCCTTCCCCTCCCCTCTGGCTATTGTTAGATTGTTCTTAATTTCAATGTCTCTAGTTATATTTTGCTTGCTTTTTTCTTTTGTTGATTATGTTCCAGTTAAAGGTGAGATCATAATGTTATTTGTCCCTCACCACCTGGCTTATTTCGCTTAGCATAATGCTCTCCAGCTCCATTCATGTTGTCGAAAAGAGTGTAAGCTCCTTCTTTCCCTCTGCTGTGTAGAATTCCATTGTGTAAATGTACCATAGTTGCTTGATCCACGCATTTGCTGATAGGCACTTACGTTGCTTCCAGCACTTGGTAAAGCCCAAGATTTTTGACACGGTTTATGATGCTCTCAATTTACCCTCAGTCCCGCCCTTTATGAATGTCCTATGCCCACATACCTTAATCACCCTGAATTTTTTTGGGTCCCTTAAACTTGACATTCTCTATCTTACTTGTAGATCATTGTACTTGTTCCCTCTACCATTCTCCCCACACCAATGCCCGCAACTTTCACCTGGATAATTTTATATATCTTCAGTGCTCAGTTTATTGCTTACTCTATGAAGCTTTTCTGGATCTTGCTATTTGGATGCCACTTCTGTGAGCTCCCTGAAATCTGTACTTACCATATAGATATGCATTTGCTTATTTTCTTTCCTAAATCCTCTCTAAGTTAAGTGAAATGTCAGGGACAGTGTTTGTTGTGATAACACAGACTCTAACATGGTACCTGGCTCATACTGGATACTAAATAAATAATTTGAATGAAGGAATGAATGAATGACATATTCAAGTTTCGTTCAAAGACTATCATTTTATAAATTGCCCACTAGGGTTATGTACCCATTATGAGGCTGATTTAGTGAACCATGATATACACATGTTGCTTCTATTTCTTCACCAGCTCTATCCCAGAAGCTCTTTGTAATTTTCATAACTCTAATGAATTCCATTTTAAAAGTTACCAAAAGGCAATTACTGAAGCCAATGAGGGACTATTTTTTTATTTTTCATTTTCCCTGACTTGTCTATAGCCATCGATGTCTCCTTCCACCTAAGCCAGTGGTTCTCACAGTGTGGTCCCAGGACCAGCAGCAGCCAAACCTAGGACTGCGTAGAAATGCAAATCGCTAGGGCTCACCCCACACCCACTGAGTCCGAAACCCTGGTGGTGAGCCTCAGCACTCCATCTGACAGAGCACTCCGGTGATTCTGATGCACACTGCGGTATGGGAACCACTGTCCCAAACTAATGTGCTTTGGTAAGCTTGGCTTTCCTCGTCACAGGCAGAGGTGGAGAGAGCCATCCAGACAGCAAGCTCCCATAGCTGCTCCTAAACCCAGCTAATTCACAAAAGCTTTGTAATTTCAAGCATATGGTTTTCCTTTCACACAGGCTATCAGGTGGTGCAGGTTAGGCAATATGGATTTTTGAATGGACAGCTTATCTTCCCTGACCACATCCACAATGATGGCAAAAACAACAGGTAAAACCTTACCTAAGAAATTCTCAAGTTTACAAACTCAGTATAGTCCCTTTATTTATAACCCAAGTTTATCTTTTTAAAATATCTTGTCCTTTATACTCTGCACAAACGTCCCTCAAACTCTTTCCTAGACTGTCACTGATGGCGCGGCTAGCTGGGTCCCAGGCAGCGCCACTCCCGACTCCAGTTCACTTTATTTATGTTTGGTTTTGCTCCGTGAAGTGCCATGAACAACAGGAGGCCCTGCAAGTGGCACCACCAGGCTGAGTCGTCTGTGCTGTTGAGTTCAGCTGGATTCTTCTTCATCTGACTGAATTCAGCAGAGTGATGTGATAGAAGTGCCCACTGCTACCTTATGAAAATTTCTCTTCCCTTAACCTTGTAATGGTGGTTTTCTTCCTACATTGACCACTTTTCTGCTGGCTCCTCTCTCTCCTGAGGTTCAATTAGATTTCCATTTTTTATCCATATACACTCTGTTTTAGACAATTCATACATTTATCAATTATCTCTATTTAAATGATTCACAAAACTGTATTTCTAGTTCTCATTTCTTCCAAACTTCAAATCCACGTAGTCAATTATCTGAGGGCTATTTCCAATTAAATGGTTTATGGTTTCTTCAAATAATAAAATCAAACTTGTTTTTTTCCTACCCTGTTCCATTATTTCAGCATCCCTTTTTAGTTAACCAAACTTGAAAATTAGAGTTATCCTTGAACATCCTATCAGTTTTCATTTTCACTACTCTTGTCCATTGCAACTTTAGTTACAAAGATATCCTAACACGTCTTTGCCCTTGGTATTTTCCCAAACTCCTAACCCACATTCATGCTGTTCAGTGTTGCCATTTTACTTGCTTGCTCAAAAATTCTCAATGGTTGTCCATTGCCAAAAGATAAAATCCAAAGACTTTGGTCTGACATTCAAGAGACTTTGTGAATTTGGTCAAAACTTCGACCTCAGCCTCCACTATTACCAGCACAATCTCTCTGCTCCTATCCAAGTGGTCTGCTACTTATTAACACCACCATCACCACCATCACACCGAGCAACTGCAGCTAACGTTTACTGGGAGTTTACTATAGGTGGCGAATTATGTTAAATGCTTCATATTTATCATTTCTTTTGATCCTCACAACAACCTTGTCGTCACTATGCTATTATCTTCATTATGTAGATAAGAAAACCAAGAATTATAAAAACTGAAGTGACTTGCTCATGTTCAGATAGCTAATAATTGGTGGAAATACAAGTTGAATCTAGATCTGTTTATGCCAATAGACTATAAATTCTATGAAAGTAAAAACTGCTTATTGTCCAGTGTTTAGCTCAGTGCCTGATCTATATATAATTAATAAATATTCTTAATGGATATTAAATGAATTTCAAATTCCATCCTCATAACTGCTGTGACCCCTTATTCTTATAGTCCTCTATATTTTTGTTCACTCCTATTTTAATGCATTATTTTATCCTGTTAGCTCTATTTTGAATATCTATACTGTCATCTCTGTCTAAGTCCCACCCCATTTTCAAGGTCCTCATAAAGTCTTGTGTCTTTCATAAATCTTTCCCCAGTACACCAGTTCTTCTCTGAATTCCTAGAAAAATTATATTATTTTCCACTAATTTTCTTTTCATCATACTTTGTTTTGTGTGATTCCTTAATTTTCTATATATTTTTTTCACTCACAGGAGATTTAGAAGAGAGACTGCTAACTTGCAGTAAATTAGCAGAGTTAATGGATCTTAGCAAGTCAAAGATTAACCAAAAGTGTCTGAAAGGAGAAAGCAATTTGCTCAAAACTGACAGTGATTCTCTGACATTCAAATCCTTCTTTACGATTCTTAGTATGTAGTTAGGGTACTGCTAATGGTGTAGCAGATAAACCCAAGAATTTCATTGGCTTAATACAATGGAAATTTTTTAAGATTTTATTTATTTATTTTCAGAGAGAGGAGAAGGAAGGGAGAAAGAGCAATGTATGGTTGCCTCTCACATGGCCCTCACTGGGGACCTGGGCCACAACCCAGGCATGTGCCCCGACTGGGTATCGAACCGGGATCCTCTGGTTCCCAGCCCACGCTCAATCCACTGAGCTACACCAGCCGGGGCACAATGGAAATTTTTTACTCATTTAATAGTCCATTGAAGGTGAATGTCTTTCCTCTGTCTACTGATTTCATCCTGTGACTGTATCCTCACAACTCGAGAGAAGGCGGGGGAAGAGGGCAAAGAAGGTCCACCCTCTTCTTATCTGCCTTTGCTTTAAAGGAACATATCACTTTGGCTTATAGTTCATTGGGAAGAACCAGTCATATGGTCCCTCCTAAATATGGGAGGGGGAGAAATGCAAATCCCTGGCTGGGCAGCTATTTCACAGCAACGGTGTCCTCAAAGGAGAAGGGTAGATGTTTGTGGACTTAGACACAGTGGTTAGTGAATATTTCTTATTTCCAGGAATAAAAATACAGGGTCCAGCAAAAGTGAGGCCAGCTTCAGTGTGGTTGGTAGGGTGATAATATGGGTGTGATCGTTTATAATATTAATTTGAACATTTCATCTAAAATGTCATATGGTATGCTTGAATGTGATACTGTTCTATTAGAGAATTACATGCTTATGACTTTGTAATAAAAGATTTTGTAATAAAAAGGGGGCATTATTTGTGCTGCACCCTGTATATTTGAATCAACCTTTTCAAAAATTCAACACAGATTTGTTTTCTGAATCCCAATCCATTGTACTCCACACATTTCTAATATAATCCACAAATAGTGCTTTGAAAAGTACACAAATAGATGGGCATTCACATATTTGTTTTAATGATGTTAATCTTAAAGCAATGTTCTTGTCCACTCCCTCTAAAACATACCCTAAACGCAGCTGCAGAGGAGGCAATGATGGAATAGTACATGCCTCTCTAGTTTTTAAGGCATTTTATTTCCCTCTAGATCTTTGGAAGCAAGCTGAAGACTTAACCAAATGGCAGAACTTTTAGAGCTTAGAAACAGCCGTAGAGACCACCAAGCCTCAGTAGTTACCAGACTTACCCCGAGGCTCTCCTCTGCTGTTCTCGATTGCCGCCTCCAAACCCCAGGCTGTGAGAGATGTTTAACTTTCGGATTTTACTTAAGGAATAAAAATAGCATATATTTATTGAGTGCTAATCACATGCAAAAAAATGAACGAAGCACTCTATATTATTGTACTTAAGTCTCACAGGAACTCAGTGGAACAGGTATTATAATTCCCATTTTAAAAATAAAGAGATCAAGGTTTAAAGAGGTGATGTCGACTTACCTAAAATAATGCTGAGCATTTGATAGGAAAGATCAGCGGATTTGAACCCAAATCTAACACTAGAGCTCAAGTTCTTTATCATTCTACTGTACTGCTTTTCTAATGAGGTAATATTATTTTTTCCCTGAGTTTCGATTAGCATAAGTTGATAACATTCTAATCAAATTCAAAGAAATTGGTTGAACACAACCTAAGTGTCCACCAGGAGAGGGATAGATAAATATAATGTGATATACACATAAAATGGAATATTACTAGATCACAAAAAGGAATGAAGTTCTGATACATGCTGCAATGCAGATGAATCTTGGAAACATTATGCAGAGTGAAATGAACCAGACACAGAGGGACAAATACTGTAGGATTCCACTTCTGTAAAATTTCCGGAATAGGTGAATTTATAGAGATAGAACGTAAATTAGAGGTCACCAGAGGCTGAGGGGAAGGGACAATGGGAAGTTATTGCTTAATGGGTGCAGAGTTTCTGTTTGAAGTGATGAAAAAGTATTAGAAATGGACAGTGGTAAAGATTTCCCCACATTGTGAATATAATTAATGCCATGGAATTCTACAGTTAAAATGGTTAAAATGGCTAATTTTATATTAAAAGTATTTCTCACATGAAAAGGAAAAAAAATTGGATTTTTGATTTGCCTATAAAACCTATTGTGTGTACCTATGGTTTTAGTTTCTCTGTTTCTGTAAGTGTTTTGAAACGTAAAATAGGTTTCATGCAGATGTTATATAGCGGCTCTCCAAGCTCCCACCCAGGGCAACAGGAGAACGGGGACAGCCTTGCACAATCACACACCCAGATGAGGGCAGAAAAAAATGGGTCTCCCGACGTCCAGTTACATATTATTCTGCATATCCTCCATAACAAACACACAGAATAGTACATCTGTTAATCATTTTTGTAACCCCAGCAATCTTTACACAATTTGGGTTCATATTGATAAACTGGTCTCTAGCCTTTCCCCTGGTAGAAGACAGAGCCAAGGACATAACCACCCTGATGGCACTCATCCTTCCCCTCCACCACTTATCAGAAAAGCATGGGGGACGCATCATGGAGGAAAATATGGAGAGGAGATCAAGAGAAGCCATGGAGCCCTGATTGGCTGATTGGGCATCATTCTGCAAAGAGAAAGGCCACTGGCTCAGTGCCCAGTCAGGGCACATGCCTGCGTTGTGGGTTCGGTCCCTGGTTGGGGCGCATACAAGAGGAAACTGATCGATGTTCCTCTCTCACATCGATTTGAATCCTCTCTTTCTCCCTCCCTTCCCCCTCTCTCTAAAAATAACTAACTAAAATCTTTTAAAAACTAATAAAGAAGTTATAGAAAAGGCAAATGAAGACAATCATAGGTATCAGAAAAGACTGAGGAGAGGTGAAAAGGTGTGCATGAGACAGAGAAAGGGATACATGGTCTCCAATGCTAGGCCTTCCTCCTATTCTGGAGAGCACAGCACAGAGCACTTGCTGAGAAAAGCCACCAACTATTATGTAAGGTAAGGGACTTCAGGCATTTAATTCACAGGCTTTGCGGTTCAGAAGGCTTGTGATTCCTCAAAGACTTTCTCCCTTCTCTCCCTTCCTCCCTCCTTACCTTTCTTGTTCTTCTCCATTCCCTTCCCTCCCACCGTTTCCTCCCTCTTTCCTTATCTTCCACTCCCTGCTAGAAGAGTCCTTTATTCTTTGAAGCCACCTTTTCCTTACTGATGCCGAGAGAAGAGGGTATGAACACGAGGGAGAGGGCATAGGGAGATGTCCGAGTGGGATACGTGGATCTTTGTTTACAAGAGAAGGATAAAGGTGTAAGAACACAGGCATTCCACCCACTCCCCTGGATTTCTAGGCTACCTCCAGCCTTTCTCTCTTTTTTTTTTTATTGTTTTCTAATTGCTTGTGCCTGTATGACCAAACCTTAGTAATTCCCATCTTTGTCTTCCCAATAGCCTCATTTATTGATTTCTGCCCACCTGCCCCCTAATCCCATATTCTGAAAGGTCTACATTGTAAGCCGTTAAAGTCTGGGGCAATATTTTAATCATCTTTGTATCCCTGGCATCTAGAAAAACACAGGACACTCAGCTCATGTCTGTCAACTGGGTGAATAAAAAATGTAAGTTGTCTGAGCAAAGTGGTAAGCCATGTGGTTGGTTTTATGCAAGGCTGATTAAGGGCACAACAGCAAGAGATACTTAGATGAGCAGTATCGAGCAGTATCCCAGGATTCAGGAATATCAGATACCAACAGTAGCAAGGGAGTTTCGAGTTCCACTTAAGTTTAGTGATGTGGTTTCACAGCGTAGAGAGGAGATAAGCTTTGCCGCAGTCCTTGGAATGATAAAGGCTGAGCATTATTTGTGCTGAAACTTTCGTGCATAGTAACAGAGGGCAAGAAAGTTAATGACCAGTATAGATGACTTTCTAAACATGGGGTGAAAGAAAATTAAAATGTGAAAAGCTGCTGCAAAGACAATACACCATTTTAATTCAAATCAGCATTGAAACAAAAGGGCTGCTCTTTTTGAAAAGGGCTACATCAATAAATCAGAAAGCCGAAGTGGAGAGAGTACTCGGGGAGATACATTGGTGAACTTTTCCTCACACGTCATTCTTCGGAAGGCTCTGGTTCTAGCTTCATCCCACGGGATGCAAAGGGTGCTGGTCCAGGCTCAGCTCTAGGTCAGCTGGACCCAGCAATGTGTGAGTCGAGCCTCAATGGGCCTTGCTGGACCAACAGCACAATATCCAGGCTCTGGCACCTACAAAGACAGTCAGCCAGCTGCAAAGAAAGCAGTGTGCCCCTGCCACCTTTTGTGCCAAATTGAAAAATGCTAGACCTGCCTTCTGTACCCCAGCCCCCACCCCTTTGTTTGGTTTCCACAGGTCTCTGGGAATGGGCTGGGTGAAATCCTCAGAAAGGTGCTTGGGTTCCTGCTTAGCTTCTGAGCTGTGGGGGGAGGTGGGAACTGGGCCTCAGTGAAGGGTAAGGGAAGACATGGGAAGATGGTCTAAACCTAACGTGTGCCAGCATGCAATCTTTAGAAACTTTTTTAAAAATAAAAAGAAGACAATAAAAGGAGACAGATAGGGTAGGGAGATTTTTTAAGGAAAATATGCACTTTAGTAATGTCTGTAAAATATAAACCACCTAAAAACAGCTAGTGAACCTCAGTTACGTGATGTTTTAATGCCAGTTAAGGATAAGACTTCAACAGCACTGAATGTGATAGAATGCTTCCTTTCCTCCTCTTAATCCCCCTCTAATTTTTATTATTTTAACTCTGCTTATGCCAATCTGTTTGTAAAGTTTGACCTGTCTTTCCTAATGGCTGTGACTAAAAGTGGGGGTTCCAACCTTTCGTTACTGCTCTGGTGATGGTATCAAGTGCTCCAAACACGGATAACCTCAGATTTCTTACGACACGCAGCTCTGCCACAAGGGAAGGCATATTAAGCTGGAAGAGAAGAATAGAAACTAAGAGAGGGTTAAAATAACAAACCATCGTCTTCTGCGAATCGCAAGGAGCTGCTTTTTGGTTCCACTTTGTATTATTTTTTCCCCTGTCCATTTAAGTGTAAACCAGGCAAGTTCCATGTCTCCGGGAAGCTTTTTCCCTTTAAAAAGCTCTTTACTGTTTAAACACATCCTGGATAGATATTTCAATGCAGAGCCCACATAAAATCCCATATTAGGGATGATACCAAACTTAAAGAATGTTGTAAAATGAGAATGGAAAAAAAATGTACAAAATGAATTCCTGCCCATTTACATGCTTTCCGTCAGGCTACTAGATACCCAGCCTCTGTCTTTGTGTTAACACTGCAGATTAGGTCAAGTTTTTACCCCTCTGAGCTCTTTTCCTGTAAATGACGGGTTTTGATGTGAAACAAGCAACATGTCAAAGCGAGTTGAAAGATGTAGGCATTTTATGCCATGTCACAATGACAGGCCGGTGAATATTTGGGCCATTAGGGGCTTATTAGTGAATAAATGACCAGATGGTTCAGTGATGCAAGGAGATGGACAGAGCTGGATGCTCCTAATCAGCACTGTCTGTACTTGATGTCAAATCACATGACACAGTAACCCATGGATACCGAGGAAGAGTTACCATTAGCAAGTCAATTTGATATCTGGGTGGTGTAAACAGACTTATAACCACACTTCAAGGCTGCCTCTGTTTTGAGGAAGGACAGACAATACAGTAGAGTATTAAAAGACACACACACACAATAAACTCTAATTGTTATTTGGTGATTATGCAAAGAGTTTCTATCTTAGTTCTTCCTTTTATCCTTAAGAAAGGAATGATGCCTAGATGCACAAGGAAAGCAATCATCAAAAATAAAGAAGTCAAACCGAGAGTACATTTACATTCTGAGTAAAAGACATGGAATAATAACTGTCAGCAGAGCGGGCCATTAGTGAAAAGGTGCAGAGTGATCTATTTCTCTCTCTTCGTGGCAGTAGGTGAAATACAAAGTTTAGGCACAGAGCACAAACCACAAACACACTGTTTGCCTTTGCACACTGCATGCTTTCCGAGTGCCGATCGCCTTACCAGGCACCTTGGGTTTTCCCCATAGGAACATAGCAAAGTTTTTTCTTAATTTTTTATTTGTTGATTTGAGAGAGAGGGAGGGAGGGAGGGAGGGAGAGAAAGAGAGAGATTTGCTGTTTCACTTAGTTATGCATTCATTGGTTGATTCTTGTGTGTGCCATGACGAGGGATCAAATCCACAGCTTTGCATATCTGGATGATGCTTTAACCAACTGAGCTAGCAAAGTATTTTTGAAGGAGAATGCGTGTTTCTTTTATCCCCCATCATTTTCAGCATTTTCAGATTGACAAGTACTCCTTGCATGGTGAACACTCCCAGCTACTACTAAAGAAAACACTCACTCTTAAAACCCGAAGAAGAAACAGGCTGGAAACAAACTCTTACTTCCACGTCTGTCAGAAACCAGTGGGTCCAAGGCCACAGATCCGATGCATTATGCGTCTCTGATGGAAAGTGTGGGCAGGCGTTTCCTTGCAAGACCATCAATTAAAGCAATTCAGTCTCAAGGGAGTGAAAACTAAATGATGCTACTGTAAATTTTCTATTCGAATAACACTTATTGTTTATATAACAGTTTTCATTCGCAAAGCACTTCGTGAATACAGTAGTGCATCTTTTAATTTTCTTTTTAGGAAAGTATTAATAGTTTTTGATAAATCCTTCCTGGGCATCTACTATGTGTATCTGCTTCTGGACAGGATGCAAAAGACTCACAGTTGCATTAAATGAGGCTTCTCAATGGGTACTGTGTAATATTTGATGCCGATAAAAAGATTATATGTCATATACATGTTACAAAAATAATTTTAAAAAATTGACATCTGTGATCCCACGATCCAATGTAGGAACCAGAACATTATTAATAGCGTTAAAGCTATGTATGTGCTCATCTCAGATCAGCACCCCACACGCCCACCTGTCTATACCCTACCCCCCCACACAGGTAACTACCATCTGAATTCCGATTTCATCATTGCCTTGCAATTCAAAAATAATTTGACCTCACAGGTATCTATTTCTAAAGAAGATTTTTTTAATTTGCTTGTTTTATCCATTTATAAAAATGGGATCACACTGTATATGTTCTCCTGGGAATTGTTTATCTTTACTCAATGATAGATTTAAAATTTAACCATGTTGTTTTATGTGGCTGAAGTTCATTCACTTCCACTATTTTATGTTTGGCAGTGTGAATATTCCACAATTGATGTATCCTTTCTCCTGTCTGTAGATATTTGGCTTGTTTCCAGTTTGGGGCTATTACAAATAATGCTGCAGTGGACATTCTCGTAGCTAAATACTGGTGGATATGTGCACACATTTCTCTAGATGTGCAGTTTCCGGGTCATGGCGTGAATACATATTCACGTTAACAAGATAATGCCAAACTATTTTCCAAAATTGGACCAATTTACACTCCTACCAATCGTGTATGAGGAACATTCTCATTGTTCCACATCCTTATCGACAGGTATTATTTTAATCTTGCCAATCTAGTGGATGTATAGTCACCCTCCACAGCCACCCTGAGAAGTAGTAATTATTATCTATATTTTACAGGTAGGGCTCAAAATCATGTCACTAGGAAGTAGTGAAGTCAGGACTTGAACAGAGTCTCCACCTTACAAACCCAGAGTTCTTTCACTGTCCTACATCGTCCTTCTCATCTCAGCCCCCACTGACTCGGGCTCCGGATTTGTACGCACAGTCGACACCCCAGAGCACTGCTGTGTCCAGTTTAGGGCTCAGCCACTTGTCAGTTAAGCAACTCGGGTGAATTACATACCCTCTCTGTGCCTCAGTTATCACCTCTATAAATCAGTAGTAATAATAGCACCTATTTTATACAGCTGCTTATTATATATGGCATTAGGTTACGAGGGTTAAACAAGTTATTTCACATACACACACACATACACACACACACACACAATTAACTAGACATTTAAATAAACACACACTCCAAATTCCAACCATGGTGGGTAGAATTCAGTATATTTGCTCTCATCCAAATGCTTTTCTTTTTTTTCCCATGCAAATAGCCTTTTATTAACTACCTTTAACTTCCATGTTGTGGGCTGGCAAACAAACGTTTTTTTTAATATGAATTTACACTAAAGCACTGAAAAGAACCTTTTAGCTTTAGCACCATGGTGACTTGATGCCAGCACAATCAGGTTAAAAGCTTTTTAAAACATGTATTTTTGTAGGCTAGGTAATATCCACATTCCTATAGAGCACTTAATGGAGTTTGTGTGTATATATTCCTATGTGTGACAATGTCACGTTTTGTCTTCTTCACTAGATGTTTCTAGTTTTAATCACAATGATATCCCCAGCTTTAATATTCAGTAAGTATTTGGTAATTAAATCAGTGAATGAATGAATTTTAACAAACAGATTAAGTGATATGTTTTGATGAATTTATATGCCAATCAAATGCTCCTTTTTTAAAAGGTCTACAATTTTAAATCTGAAGTCCTTGGAACCTGATGTGCTTCAGAATTTAGTATTTTTCCATTTAAAAAATTAATATAGTGCATACATACTGCATATTATAGGACATCCACAGCAGGACCTGGGAACCACCCAATAAACATATGAACATTTCTGCAGCAAAACACACAGATGGGCACACACAGAGGGGTTTCCGGGACCACGAGTAGTGTCGCATTGGTTTAGGTCAAGCCGCCTAACAACAGATTTATGGATATGCTTAATGTCTGCACAGATATTTGGATTATAGAATTATGGGTTAAAATTGTGGGCCTATAATTTCTTAAAGTGTGGAAATTTGAATTTGTAACTCCTTGGTTCCTAATATAATATATTTTATTCACACTATGGTGCATCTTACACTTCATTCCTTGATGTCCAAGAAAAACTATGCTAGTTATGGTGCAATGGCACTTATTTTAATGGGCTAGTAAATATCCTATTTGCCTGAGGCTGTATAAATATATAACCTATCCTAGGAGAGGCATAGCTGAACCTTAACAAATAATAAAAACTATTCCAAAAATTAAGAATTGCGATTCTTCATTTAAGAGACTTATAATGAATTTTTAAAGATTTCTTATTTATTTATTTTTAGACAGAGGGGAAGGGAGGGAGAAAGGGAGAGAAACATCAATGTGTGGTTGCCTCTCACACACCCCCTACTGGGGACCTGGCCCGCAACCCAGCCACATGCCTTGACTAGGAATCAAACCAGTGATCCTTTGGTTCGCAGGCCAGCACCCAATCCACTGAGCTACACCAGCCAGGGCAAGACTTATAAAGTATTTATTCTCAGTTGAGGGTGGGGCAGCATAAATTGCCCATAGTTATAAAATATATTTTTTCAAATTTTGGAGGTTTGATCATCTTTTCTAAAAAAGTGTGTTTGCCTCAGACCGGGAAGTAAGTTTTAAAGTTGATTTTGAAAATTCATAAAAGGGAAAGTTCACTGTATCTTATGAAGACCTAAATTGGGGGTGGGAGCCAGTTATTTTCAAGACCATGAGAAGGTCCAGACTCCAGGGGCTTCTCTATTATGGCCCTCAGGTGGGAGCAAGAATAGTGTTATGGGAATCAGACAGGTATGGTACCCAGTGTCCTATCATGTAGTACATTTAAATTCAGACTGGCCAAATGTCCCACTCCCCTTCCGAGGACACACACCTTTCCTCTGACAGTGTCATCACAGGGAACTGCCAAGCCAATGTCCCTTCTTTTGAACGTCTTCAGGTATAATGTGTGAGTCAGATGATATCCTTTACTCTACTCATGACCTGCAGATGGTAAACTGTACTGACTCAGAGTTCGCATTGCCCTGTGAAAATCACAGCTTAGAATTTCATGAACCCTGTGCTATAGGAAAGTTATTTCACTTCTGTGTTTTGGTTTACCTATCTGTAAACGTGGGTCATAATAAAGCCTAAACTGTAGGGTTTTTGTGAGGATTAACTTACATTTAGTATGCATTTGACTCATAATTAGGGCTCTATTCTTGCAAATTATTATTCCAAATTCAGGCTCATTCTGAGCACCAAGCACATCCTCAGATCATGTCAGTTATCTCAACAATAAGCTGTGGCCGGAACACAGTAACGCCACCCATTGTGCTCCCAGGAGACCTTCTGACACTTCCCAGCACCTCGGTTTTATTCCTATTATTTACTGTTTAAGGCTGAAACAATGAGTTAGTTCAAAGGAGTTCTTTCTTTGAATAATATTTACTGCATTGTAAGTTATCAGCTATCTTCAACTTAGAAACAGGTTGAGGTGCAAAAAGTTTATTTGTATGTGAATTGACATTTTGAAACATTTTGCCATGGAGGTGATGTTTTAAAAGAGTTTAGGCACCCATGCTGACACAGTAAAAGGCAGTGAAGTGGGTTTCCATCCCCTATCCTGGAGGGTCTCAGGCAAGCAAAACAGCTCACTTAGAACCAGGATCCACCCATTTGTCTGTGCAGGCACTGCATGGGAGGGCGTGTTGATGGTTGAATCTTGGCATCTTCATCTAGGAAGGAAAAAATTGAAAGTCAGGGGAGAGGTTTGCTGTGCGCCAGCTTCTAGTCACCATCTCAGAGGCAGAGGTATGAGCTATAGAAGAAACTGCCACTACCAGGATGATTAGAAACTTCTGGAACCTTGGTAATTTCCCTCAGTTTCATTTCTCTATACCAGTTTTCTCACGGTGATTAGTAGGAATCTCCTTAAAACCAAATGCTCTTGGGAGCCCACAAGGCAGAGGGGTGAATGGGAATTATATTCCACTCTAAAACTAGTAAAGGGCTAGTGATATGTGGGGGTTGGGGAAAAACCTCAAAGCATAAAATGGGAGGTGTCTATTATAAGAAGGCAGGAAAGTAGGCTGAGTGAATCTATACCACCCATGTGCCAGATCATGAAGGATTGACCACATCTCCCTTTACAGGTAATTTAGACAAAAACAGGCAGATGAGCTCAGGTGTGGCCCCTCATCAGTAACATTAAGTAGCCATATCCTTAGAAGAGAAGAGTCTTACTCTGGTTCTCAACCTAGGCTGCATAGTAAAATCATCTGGGAATTTTTTTAAGTCCCAGTGACCAAGCAGCTACCCCAATCAATTACTTTGGAATAATGTGATTGAGGCATCAGAAGTGTTAAAGTTCCCCAGATGACTCCAAGGAACAGCTATGTTTGAAAACCATTTTAAACACCAATCTCTTGCAGCTGTCCTAATAAAGAGTAACGTGGTATGTCCTCCCCAGAGCTCTGAAACACTCCATACTTGAAGCCTCTTACCCAAACTCCCATTTATAATTAAATGTCCTCTCCTCCAAAAAATCTGGCACAGGATTTTAGAATAGACTCAAGGAAGCTAATTATTCACATGATGATTTAATTTTCTAAGAAAGTAACAATTTCAACCAGTAATTACTAAACAGTATTCAGTAAATATGATGGCAAAATATAATACTTCAAATATTTTATGTGCAAACTCAAAGAGCATCCTAGAGATGAACTTGCCCTGCCATGCTCTAGACACGGTGCTGGTGCTGGGGGTGAAACAGCTGCAAATGTAGATACAACCCCTGCCTGGATGGTGGCTCAGAGTCCGTGATGGTCGCAAGAGTTAGCAGGGCAAGCAGCTAGATAATGTTGACCTTAAACAAACTGACAGCCAGACAGTTTTCAAGCAAAATGAGTTCATTCCAGAACAACAAAGAACTGTAACTTGGGACACATACTCTAAATCCAGAGAAAGGAGGGAGAAAAACTCTTTCTCATGGGCTTGGGAAGGGCTTTTGTAAACAGAGTTTATTGGTGGAAACTGAAAGTTCAAAGTATAGTGACTTTTCATTGGCTGAGCTATGGCAGCCTCCCATTGGTGGAGTTGTTGTGGAGGGGAGGAGGGACCTTTCCTTCCTTCTGCTGAGGTGGTAATGGACTATCTTTTCCCGTCAGAGATGCAAGGTCTGTCTCTACCTATTGAGTGACACGCGCATGCAAGTTCTTCTCTCAGCTAGTCTACTGACTCCGTTTTATTTATTTATTTTTTTAAGGTTTGTGTCATCCTTATTTGAGAGAGAGAGAGAGAGAGACAGAGAGAGACAGAGAGAAAGAGAGAGAGAAACATTGATAGGAGGAAGAAACATCAATCAGTTGCCTCTCCGACACCCCTGGCTGGGGATCCAATCTGCAACCTAGGTATGTAACCTGACCAGGAATCA
The DNA here is from genome assembly GCA_004026765.1 of Micronycteris hirsuta. NCBI lineage: Eukaryota > Metazoa > Chordata > Mammalia > Chiroptera > Phyllostomidae > Micronycteris > Micronycteris hirsuta. The sequence goes on from PVJI01000413.1 coordinate 47,378, forward strand.
ACCAGTGACCTTGTGGTTACAGGACGACACTCCAGTTTAGACACATGGGCCAGGGCATTCTGTTTATTAATTTCATAATATAGACTGAGTACCTGTCCAGCCAAAGCCCACCAAGAAGCAAGGAGTTATACCAGTGAAAACTGGGTCACCTGTTCTAACTCATTGTTTTCTGGGTCACAAACATTGATTCCAAGTGTAGTGTTGCTTGGCAGATGTGGCAGTGTCCCCTCAGCTGGGCTATGTTTACTGAAGGTGGTACCTCCATGTGAAGTGGTCTTATCAGCTATCCCTGTGACATACAGGCCTTTTATACTCGGAGTGCCGGCCTGTGCACTTGTGCACCCGACGGTGCACAGGGCTGTTTGCCGACCCCCACTCCTGGGGTAACTGCCACTATTACATGTGGTCTTACTTAATTACTCAGAATTAGTTCCCTGTTGATTTGTGTTTTTAGGGGAGAGAATTGGTGGCTGCTACCTTCAGAGAAATTCCGTCTGTCGTGTCATTAGTGTGTCCACATCAAATCTCTCACATCTCAGTTGCATCAGGGGCTTAGGAATTGAGTGTCTCGTGGTACCATAAGTATGTCGTTTCTTTCTGCTTTGACATGGTTAGCGTCTCTGGTGTTTGCTGGCACAATCCCCAAGCTTCCTGGAGCTTGTGTCGTTAAGCATGCAGTGGGGTCTGACCACAGAAAATACAGAGCACATTAAGCAGGCAAAATCAGCCCAGGCCTTGAAAAAGTCTCTACATAGAAAACAAGTGGCTGTAAATGATTCTTTTAACATGTTTGACACCCCACACCTCTCCAGTGCATCACTGCAGAGAATTCTCGCCACGTGAAACATGTAATCCCCCTTCTCCTGGTCCCCTCCCAAGGGCTCCACATATATGTTATGATCAGTCCTGACAACTCTGAGAGCCACAGGTTTCTGCAAAGATGTGTTCCTCTCTGCAGGTAATACATCTGAACTGCAGGTAAGAGGAGAAAATATGCAAAAGACAGGTCACAAGTGAACCAAGCAATTGTCGGGTAAGTCACCTCAAAGCTCTTCACAAGCATTTACTCAGAGAACAGCCTCATGGCCTAAGTCCACTGTAGATAAAGCTAGGAAGGAAACAGTCCATCAGGACAAAGTGTAGGCTCTTCTAGTCTACATAAGCAAGCACTAGCATCTTGGCTTTAAACAGGGTCTAAATGACTCAGGTATTTCTGCTTTACAATTTTTAAAACAGTTTAACTGGTGACATTATAAGGCCTACAAAACCAGTAGTTAAGAAAGATGTCCAACTTGTGAAATAAACAGTATAGTTGTATGAGTCTTTGGCTGTTTGCTCTCAGAACCGTTCCTTGCCCTTCGCCTGCTCTGCTCTATACCATAAGGAATTAAGAGAACTATGCATTGAGGTCCTCGTGCCTGCTAGTTTGCGGGCAGGTCCAACTAAGGGCAGGTACTGGCAGTGGGGAGAAGTCAAAATGTTTCTCCTCCTGGTTTGGTAGCATCTTCTTAGCACCTACCGCTTCTATGGCACCATCGCTTGCTGAACAGACCAGCCTTCTGTGGTCCCAGCTCCTCCTCGGCAGACCCGCACAAGCTGCTACATGATACCACCTCCTTCCCTTGTCCCACCAAATCTAGGAGAACGAGTATCTGCTGTGCTTGTTTGTCTCTGGTGTCTCTGCTGGACTTTGCAGCTCTTCTGTCACCTATGTAACCATTTCTTTGTATGACAAATTTCTTGTTTTGGGGTACCTGGAGTGATTTCTGTTTCATTGGCTGATAATAATATTTTACTGTTGCAAGTCACAAAATCGCATTATCTGTGGTTAATTCTATATATACATACTTAAAAATTAAAGAGTTGTTGAGAGCTGAATTGTGCCCCCCTAAAATATGTTGAAGTCCTAAACCCCAGTATTTCATAATGTGACTGTATTTGAAGATTGGGGCTTTAAAAAGTAATTAAGGTGAAGTGAGGTTGGGGGTAGACCCCAATCCCATCCTGAGATGACTTTGTAAGAAGAGATTAGGACATAGACACAGAGAGAATACATATATAGCCCACCTACAAGCCAAGGAGGGGGTCTCGGAAGAAACCAACCCTTCAATGCCTTGATCTTGGACTTCTAGCTTCTAGAACTGTAAGGAAATAAACTTCTATTGTGTAAGCCACCCAGTCTGTGGCTTATTAATACTAACAAATGAATGCAATTGCTTGAAATTTAGTGTGAACTAGTTAACTCTCAGCCCCAGTGTCCTCCTCTGTAACATGAGGATAATTATAATAGCCAGGTTATTATGAAAATTAACTGCAAGAAGTTTAATGTAGCACCTGCTGCTGTGCTCCTCAAATGTGGGGTATCATTGGGAAGTGGGTTTGTAATGTTATCCGGGGAAGGGAATGCAGTGTGACTTTTCTAGAATGCCTATGACTACCCACTGGGTCTGTTTTGGGTCAGCCAGACAAAGCTTCTTTTTTTTTTTTTTTTCCATTTTTTTTTTTAAGATTTTATTTATTTTTATTTATTTTTAGAGAGAGGGGAAAGGAGGGAGACAGAGAGGGAGAGAAACAGCAATGTATGGTTGCCTCTCACATGGCCCTCACGGGGACCTGGCCTGCAACCTAGGCATGTGCCCTGGCTGGGAATCGAACCGGGACTGCCTGGTTCCCAGCCCGCGCTCAATCCACTGAGCTACACCAGCCAGGGCAAGACAAAGCTTCTTTACTGGTTACTGCCTAGAAGTCTCTGCCCCAGGACTCAGATGCAGAGCCCAGCATTGTTGCTTACAAATGTCCACATCACGGAGACAAAAAGAACCACCTACCTGGAAGATTTTGCACCTGAGCTCAACCAAATCCCCAGGCAGCAGCTTATCTTTGTCAGCAGCTGCAGCCTCCCCTTCCTGCCTCATTTTTACTCACATCTTTCTCCTTCTGCAGTGTCGTGCCTAATAATTTGGGGCATTCAGTTTTCTTTTCTACATGGGATCCTTGAGTCCTAGAATGATGCAAAAGATTAACTGGTACTCTTTCTATGAGAATATTTGTATTTTTAGCCTTCAGCTAAAGGAATAAAGCTCTAACAGTGTAATTTGGGAACTAAGCAAAAGGATATTTGGGGCACCTTTCCATAGAACTATGATGAAGAAAATACAGTAAAAAAAAAATCTAAAGGCAGAGATGCTTGGGTTTCCTTAGCTAAAGTTTTGGGAAAATGAGGAAAAAGTGGGTGATCCCTTATAAAGACGTATTTTTTATGAAGGCCTTCTTCTTTCATTAGTAAATCCAAGCTTGCATCTTACACATAAATGGAATATTTATCATCACCAATTTATTATTAAGTGTCTTCTAGGTGACTGATACTATATGGTTACCTTCCAACAAAAAGAAAAGGAAAAAGGAAGGTGGGGTATAATAAAAACAAAGAGAAGCTAAAAGCATTTTGATCCACTTTATATTTTAAAAGCAGAGATTTTTGTCTTGTGATTTTTAACTTCCCAGTGGTTAGTTGCCTTATGGTACCATTTTGCTCATGGAATGTGAAAAGTAAATGTCAACTCTTGAATCACAATCACTAACCTTATAGCTACACAGAATATAGTGGTCTTCTCTGTACATCAGTCTCTGTTTTAAGAGGCAGGGGGTTTCTGCTAAACCTCTATACATCTTTTAAATAATTTGCCTATTCCTGTTTCCATGTTGTTTTCACCACTTTCCCACTGGTATTGGACAGAATTCATTCTGCTTCTACCTTGATATGAGTTCAGAGTTACCTGTTGGCCCAAGGGTCCCTTAGAAGAATCCCTGGCTGGTTAGGATACTTGACCATTGGATTCTAGACTGTATTCCCTAGCCAGATTAGTTTTTAAAAGTAATTTTCAAAAATAATAGAGTTGCTATAACATGGTTTTGCTAAGCAAACTTACTTGGTAAAATAATGAAGAAAAATATAAATCCACTTATACCACTCAGGGGAAAATCACATTCCCAAAGATAATTTCATTTAAAATGTATGTTTAAAACATGCATATTGCTAATAAGCTTTCAACTGTCAGTAGGTTAGTGCTTTATATTACTTTTAATTGTTGATTGGCATAATTGTTGGTTTTCCATAGTCTAAAGGAAAATTTTATCTCAGCCTTGTATAGACCGAAGTGCCATCTTCAGCTGTGGTTGCCCACCCTCTGCCGCCTGCTCTCTCCCATCCTCCCTTCCTCCCCCTTCTCCCTTCTTCATTTTACCAGGGATAGAGTTTGATGTACCAGTAACAACTGAGCAATCTTAAAGACATGATATGTGAACTATAAAGAAAACATTAAATTTGAGGAAGTAACACATTTGCTTAATTAAGAGGATAAACACTAAGGAAAAAACACCCAATATTGCTGCTTCCTGTGGTCACGGAAGTTAGCATGTGGTTCACAATTCTAAGAACTTGCACAAGAACACTGATTGCCCTTTTCCTGATAGGCACGGTCATTCACTGAATGGCCATGTGGGCCTTGCTCTAGGTAAAGAATCATTTAGTAATTTAATATCAGCTCAGTTAGCGACATGCTATAAAACAAATCAGACACCAATAAAAGTATAACATCACAGACTTGTGAGGGGTTGGGAGGTATTGCTGGACTTCTGACACATGCCGGGCTTTCATCTAGGTCCTTTTTCTCTAATATCCCATTTAAATCTCCTACAACCTTTGAGGTATGTAGTATTATCCCCATTCCAAAGATGAGAAATTGAAGCTCAGAAAATCAAAATAAATCCATACCAAAGGCTGGTCTTTTTGCCCCCAGACTGGTAGATCACCTCTAATCTGTTCTCTGGCTTAAAAATGTTTAGGGAATTCTCCTGACCTTTACAACAAAGTCTAAACTTCTTACCAGGTTTTTCAAAGTCCTTCACGATCTGGCCCCAGTTATTTTCTCACACTGCAAAACTTACCACTTCTGGCCCAAAACTCTATTTTCAGTCAGGCCAACCTTTTTTCACTCCTTCAATATGCCAGGGTATCTTTTGCCCCTGGATTGTGCTCAGGCTGTTCTGTGCCCGGAACACCCTTGCACTGCCCTTCCGTGCCCTCGCCCATGACCTGGCTGGTTCTCACTGGTCCTTCGAATTTGAACTTAGTTACCACTTCCTCCAGGAAGCTTTCTCTGCCCGCCCCCAGCACCTGTGAGGTGGGGCCCTGTTACATCCTGCAGCCCATCATAGTGTCACACACACTGCCTTGTAATTGCCTGTTTCCTTGTCTTGGCAGTAAACTCTGCGAAGGAAGAAGCTGAGATTGGCAGGTTCTCATGGTATCCCAGCACCTTGTATAGAGTAGAGAATAAATGTTCATCAGAGGACTGGATGATTAAGAGAGCGACATTTGTATTTGGAGAACTTTATGTTAATGCCAACATAGCAATAATTCCATGGCAACTGCTTCTGGAAACACACCATTTAGCATGGCGTCACGGCATTGTGTTAGGGCGTGTCCAAAGGTATTGGCATAGTGTAGCTTTCTGAACCATCCATTTTACTTGACAGATAAATTTAAAATAATTGTAATAATATACAGATATGTTATACAGACATACCAAATGCATATGAATCTTTATAATAAAATTTATGACTTCCAAAAATTTCCCATTCTGAGTGAGGTCCCCAGGTAATCTGTTCTCTGTAGTCAAACCTTGTATAGGAGGTTACAATCTTTTGGGGGAAGGATTTAAGATGGGAAACATCAAACTTCTCATCCTCCAGTGAAACAGTGCTTTGAGTAATATTTGCAGGCAAAGTTCTGTTTAATCCGGGGAAGACTACAAAGTGTAAAGGTTGCCTTTACCTGGTTTGGAGGCTGTCACCCAGAAGAGGAACAGATAAATTCTTAGACGTGCATCTTTAGAAACAAGACCAGGCCCATTGGGCAGAAGAGCTCAGATTCAGCTCAAAGTGAGAAAGAACCCCTAGGTTATCTCTAGATTGTGGCAATATGGGGTATTTTTTTTCCTTTTAATCCTGTTCCATATGTCCTACATATTCTACCACAAACTGTACCAAGCTATCAGATGAAATTATTCAAAATAAGTTCATATAACCATTCATGAAGAGTACACAGAAAGAATTACTAATTTGTGCGGAACTCAACAATCTGTCTTTACTGTAAAGATTACATAAGTCTCAAACAAAAAATTAAATAAGTGGGGTTTTCTTCTATCTGGTTAGGTTTGTCACAGGTACAACACATGCAAAGCTTTTTTTTTTCATATTATTTTCAAAATTGGATTACATTTGTTTTCGATTTGCACTAATCCATATTTGGTGCAAAAAAATTAGACAATGCATTGCTATGGAAAGTGAATTTCCCTAGATCCAACTCTCCATACATAGATTTTCAAATGTTTTATGCAAATATATTAATGGAACTTATGTACCCCAATGTTCATAGCAGCACAATTTATAACAGCCAAGTGCTGGAAGCAACCTAAGTGCCCATTAGTAAATGAGTGGATCAAAAAACTATGGTACATTAACACAATGGAATTCTATGCAGCAGAAAGGAAGAAGGAGCTTATACCCTTTGCGACAGCATGGATGGAACTGGAGAGCATTATGCTAAGTGAAGTAAACCAGACAGTGAGGGACAAATACCACACAATCTCACCTTTTACTGGAACATAATCAAAAAAAGAAAAAAGAAAGCAAAATATAACCAGAGAAACTGAAACTAAGAACAATCTGACAGTAACCAGAAGGAGCGGGGAGGGGACTGTGGAGAGAAGGGTTTTCAGGAACTACTACAAAGGTCACATGGACAAAACCAAGGGAGTGGGTGGAAGCAAGAGAGGAAGGGGGATTTAGCTGGGGTCAGGGGAGCAGTAGGGGGGAAATGCAGACAACTGTAATTGAACAACAATAAAATAATAAAAAAATATATATACTAATTGGATCCTGCTATAACTACCCTGTGACATTTTCTCCATGTGTGTGTAATATCTATGTCATGGGTATCTGTGCATAAAAATACAATTTTATTATCTTTTTAAACTGTTGCATGACATTCCACTGCCTTGATGTAATTTAATTTATTTAACCAGTTTTCTATTGATGGACAATTGTTTTGAAGCATTGTTGTAACGGTAAACATTTAATAATTCGTTTAGCTCATTTTATCAAAGGAGTTACCATGAAGTAGCCTGGGCCTCCCTACTGAAGCACTGGTACTCAGTGAGCGCTTAACAGTGTGTCAGAGCATGTTCAAGGCCATGGGCACCGCGTCTTCTTGGACCATCCATTTTACTCAGTGATAAATAATAAGATTTTTGATTAATAAAAACAATTCGGGTGTGTTCTACAGAGGAATACAAAGTATATGCAGAACTGTATGGCAAAGCAAAAACCTCAAAGACAATTCCCATTTTGAGTTAGGGCCTTGGGCCTTCGAAGATAAGTTGACTTTCTTCTGCCATTAGAGATATTTCAGTGGAAAAATCTGAGAAGTACTTGTTTAAAATCTTTGGAATCTTTTGAATGCCTGAGAGGATTCCAGACAAACTGGGACTAATTATAATGGCTGAACTAGGTTCTTAAAATAGAAATCAGCCGAGAGCTCTCAAGACGAGTTCCTCAAAGTCAATGTGAGGACACAGAAGGAAGGAGAGGGCAGGGGGCAGAGTGAGCCCTTTCCAGTTAGCCTAATAGCCGGATCAGGGCCAGATGTAAAAACTGGTTTGTGCGCCAACTCAGAACAGAGTAATTGTCTGCACTCACCACAGGAAATACAAGGTTATCTTTACTGTGGGCTTTTGTGATTCTTTTTAATGGAAGTCTCATTTTTGTGAAGCTAATAGACTTTTCAAATAGTGAATTCTTAACTAGAAAGTCAAAGTTCAATCATGGCCTATTGTTTTATCTTATTTTACTTGAATAGAACACTCAAAAGCTCTAATGAAAGAACATTTGAAAAGACAGGTAAACTCTTGTTAATAATTCCAGCGGATGAGAGCACATACCCTAGCCTTGTTTCTCTTGCCCGGTTTCCTCTGGTGGTTTTAGACTTGCACTACGATATGGGAGGGTTTCCCACTTTCTTAAGCACCTTCAATTCTGCATATGGCAAAAATAGTCGCTTGTTAGTACGCATGGATGTTTTTGTTCTCCTCAATAAGCCTGCAGAGCGGAGGTGAGTTATGTTTAAGAAGGAATTGTTTTGCCTGTCAGAAAAACAGCCTTTGAATTCTGAATGGTTTTAAAGCTGAGTTCTAAAATCCCATAATATACCTCTAAAGTAATGTCAAAAGCAAGAGAACTGGTCAACTGACCTCCAGCTCTTACTGTTTGGAAATATTTCTTAGTGTTTAACAGTATTTAACTATGTGCATTTATTTCCAACTATGTTTATTTTAAAATCATTACTCTAGACCAGGTAAATGGAATTCAATAGAGATGAACACACCATCCATCATATTTTGTGGGCCTACATAGCCGAACACAATAATATTCAGTATAATTATGCGGCCTAATATTCTCCCGAAACGTGTGTCATACATTATCATATGCTAATTGTGCATAATTAATGTTAACTATTCATGGATGCAAGATCAATTAATGAGTTATAAAGTAAAACTTACATGCAAAAGAAGGAAAGAAAGCTTCCCCAGACAAACAGAAGAACAGAACCTTTATTCTCTGAGGCATGTTAAAAAGATTATAAATGAATTGACCATTTGGATATTAGAAAGTGTACAGTAAATAACGTGTAAAAGCGCAATCGTTTCAGGTCCCCCGGGGGAAACAACAGTAATTCTTCCTCATGTGAGAAGCATGGAAAGAATGCCATCAAAAGAGGCTCAATCAATATATTATCTTCAGAGCAAACAAGGGAGCTATAGACGAGGGCTATGGATGGGTGTTATAGATGAGGGATTCTGTTGTCATAACCACTTGGAAAGCCTGGCAGGATGTGCATCCAATTCATAAAATAAATAGTCAACTTATTATTCAGGTTTAGCTCAAATTTTGGTGAGCTTGGCAAAATTTGTCACTGCAGAAATGGACTGTGAACTCAAAGAAAAAGGCTCGTTTTAAGAGGCTGCTCTCTCCAGAATTGAATAGAAAGCAGGGAGTTAAGTGCCTCACCCCCAACTTTCATTAACCCTCAGACTAACAGGAAGGCTGTATACATTATCGTGCCTGTATCTCGTTTCCCCTTTGAGGTACTGAAGCGAAGCCAGAATAAGTATCTTGTTTAATGTGAATGCACAGTTCAGTGCAAAGACTGCTAAGAGAACCCTAAACCTCCAGCTTTTTTAGTCCAGCGTGTCTCCAAGTTCGCTTTCCCCAGGCATCCAATTTCAGATAATCTATGCACTCCTTCACACTTTACCTATTAGTGCAACCATATGTTGCTGGTTTTCTGTTTTTACAAAGAATCGTGTGTAACTCCCTTTTCCCTGCTGAAGTTGTCATTAGTACGCTTGACCTGATAATTCTGGCCTCTGATCTTCCAGAGTAGGTTTCTTCTTTCCTACCCACTTTCAAACTAGGTGTGGTCATGTGAGCTGCTTTGGTCTACCATTGTGAATGCAAATGACAAAAAGCAGACTCCGTAGGAAGCAGCGATAAGAAGCAGTGGGTGATTTGCCACACTGCTCTCATGGTCATTAGGGACACACATCACAATGAAACCTCCATCGGCCAGGATGCCCCCGTGCTTGCAAGGAACAGAGGCCTCCTGCCGACCTTTGGTGTACATGACATGTGATATGAGCAGGAAATAAACTTTGTGTCAAATCACTGAAATTTGGGGATTGCTTCTTAGTGCAGTATAATCTAGCATATCCCGAATGATAACTGTACAAGATAAATGTACAGACTAAAATCTAAGCTTCTTCCACTTGACATTGAAGACACTCCACCATCTGGCCTCAACCTATCTTTTACACATTTGCTTAACTTGTTGAGAGCTATGGTGTGCCAGCAACTCTGATAGTTCCTAGGTCTACAAAGATAAAAGGCCCATGCCTCCAATGGGGAGACATACGTGCAATGGAATTATTACAACAGCATGCTGTAGTTAAGATAATACAGAGGTCTAGTCAGAACGAGAGAGAGATTTTTTCTTCTCTGGGGTGACATCAGGAGCAGTGTAGAATATTTTGTGCGAGGAACGGTCAGTATAGAAAGCACACAAAAGTGGCCGAAAGCAAAGCATGTTCAGAAAACTGTGCATAGCTCAGTGGCCGGTGCATCTTCCTGTAGGACACACCCACACAGGTACACATCCATGCCTGTGCGTCCGTGTTCTCTCCCTGCCGAGTTCCCCAAACCATTGTAGCTGGGGAGGGTGGGCAGGCAACAGATGTCGGAAGTTTTTATTTTATACTGGTGTCACTTTTATATAGGCCTTTGAACTCAGACACTTATCTCCAAAAAAGTCAATTCATACCATCACAGGGGTAACCGATGGGATTCAAAGATGGTGTTTATTAGACCTCTTTAAACTAAACCACTCCTGTGGAAGAATAGACATAATTTTTTTGTAATATAACAATTATCCTATAGCAGCAACTTTACAACATTGCATTTTCTATGAAAGAAGCAAAGTAAACATTAAAATATACTTTAATTTCTGTAACTCCTGCTTTGTAATTTCTTATTTCCTTTTGTTATATACTAGCATCCTCAGGAGAAACAGCAAAGATCAGGGCTTCTCTGACCAGTGAAAACCTTTGGGTAGCTGCCCTGCCTTTTTCACACGTGAAAATTCCAACATGCTAGGAAAGGCCCACATGCACAAGCTCAGTGGCACCTCCTTGGCAAAGCCTACCTTGACGTGTGTTACTTTTCCTCTTTAATCCCTCAGCATTCTGTTTGTAAATTCTGCTTTATATGACATTCGGCTTATCCCTGATGATAAGTAGTAACTTCATGTCTTCAGCTCCAACCAGGGGTCAGTAGTATCTTACATCTGTATACCTTGGGGCACCTAGCACAGTGTCAGGACAGAATAGGCAAGCAATATATGCTGAGCTGACTTGAGAATGTGCACAAAACACCCAATAGTTACAAACAGGGGGACACTGGTAAGAAAACATTTTTTCCCAGGGAATAGACCCCATTCTCGTTGTAACCAGGTATAAATTCTGTGTAAATACTATGGATAGTTGGACTCTTCCAATAAGAACAAATAGTGAGATCAAACTCTAAAGAAAAATTCAGTGGCATCCTCTACCATATGATTTTATAAGTTCAAAATGCCTTATCTAAAACCTTTGGACCAGGCATGTTTCAGAATTTTAAATTATCTAGAGTTTCGAAAGGCAGCGCGGTGCACGAACTTACACAACATCACCAACAGAGCAAGGGGCAGCGCTCCACAATCGAAACATGACTATTTCTGCAGAAAAAACACGTGCATGTTCACAAAAAGTAGAAACTATAAATAAGTAGTCTCACATTGATTTGGGTCAGGTTTTGTTGCCACATAAGTTCCAAAAAGTTTAAGAGTTTCGAGCTGTAGACGAGCGATGACCGACCCTGTGCTCCTGACAGCTGCTTGTCCAGTGCATGGGGAGCGCCTGGTCAGGGTGGGGGGCAGTCGTTACCCAGTCCATCCTTATCAGGTTTGCATTTCAAATATTTATTGCCCAGCTACTTTACAGTCTTTAAACAACACGTAATGAAAGTTAAGATGAGCTATTTTTTATGAGACATAAAGATTTTTTAATTAGAAATTTAAACACTTGTTTATTTTAAAAAGGGTCTTATTAACAAAATATTGATATATAGTACAGACTAGATCTACTATGGAGTGTTACACTCCTTTTACAGACAGATATGAGTTAAGCCCTGAAAAATACTGGTTTAAAGGTTTGGGTCCTATTAAATAGATCCTTGGAATAACGTAAAGTGTTTTCGCCAGATACCAGGCACGGTCTCGCCGAGACTGGGAAGGGCTTCCCTGGGTCATTGGAGGAGTGCTGTGTGGCAGTGCATCTGGCTGACGTGTCACACACGCACACACACACACACACGACATTTTAAGTGCTTTGCTATAAACATCAATTTAACACACACACACACACACACACACACACACACACAAAATCTCAGTGCTACAAATTTATTTCAAAGAAACGCCATCCTGACCATATTTTCTCATCAGTTTATTTCAACCCTAGCAGCCAAATTGGCTTCACAGTGTTTCTGTAGGCAGAGGGCGTGAGCAGTGCCAAGAAGAATGCCTGGAAGGCTGCGCAACTTTCAAAATCATCTCACGCACCCTTCCATTCCTCTCGGGCCAGATTCTTTTAGTCCCAGGCTTGTGGAGCCAGGCTAATTAGTAGGACTTCTTTATAAAAGCTCTAATCTGTGAAATGTGACTTTTCAGAGTTCTCACGGGAATGAATATGGGTGGCCTGGGGTTTTGAAGAAAATGTCACAATAGCAGACTGCTTTGTTTTGCTTTGTTTTGTTTTAGGAAACTCTGCAAATGGCCATATCAGCTCTGGGGGAAGATGTGCGACACCTTTGGTAGGCAACACTTTGAGTGTATAATTTATAAAAAAGATACATATATCTGTATTTCATAACTGTAACCAAAATAACACATTTTCTATCTACAAGTTCTAAGTAACTTGAAGGTAAGGAATCTAGATCTTTGCAAAAGTTCAAAAAATATTTGCTACTGGGTTTAATTTCAAATGGCCTTTACACTAGAAAATACAGTGAAGTGTTTTCAGGATGAGGGTCAGTCTAATTTAAATCCTAAAGCAAGGAAGATGCGGTGGATTTTGGTGGGAACAGAGATTCTAGAAAGCAAGACCCTACGTGGAGACTGCTTTCTAATTTGGAACTACCAGGAGCTTGGGCTGGCTCATGCCCCAGCGGGCACGGGCACAGGTGTAGACTTGAGTGAACCAGGCAACAGCTCTACTTACTGTGGGCATCTGAGGCCCGGAGCCCAGCAGCAGGGTTGTGTGTGCGGCCTCCTGCTGCACACCGGGGTGCTGGGCAGCAGGAACTTGCCTGCTGCCGTTCCTGGGGGCAGGCCAAAGATCTTGTTTTCAACCAGTGAGAGTAGGGGTCTGCTTTACAGCAGAATGTTTGGAGTATGTATTTGAGCTGAGAACTAGTAGGGAACACCAGACCTTTTTCTGGCCTAACTTGTGGTACGAGGGACTTGGTTTCCAAGCTCAAGCAAGGTGAAGTGAAAGAAAAATAGGGAGCTGTCAGGGAACTGTTTATGTAGGCACCAGCCCCATGTCAGGTCGCTGGGGGCTTGAGTCTTTCACGTTTGGATTCGCCTTTATTCTTTGGATGCAGACACAGGTTCAGCCAGGTAAGGAGGTCGGGAGACTCTCCCGGCAGGCCTCCTCCCTCCCATGGCATGTTGTATCCCCAGAACTCCCTGAACCCTGGGTGGTAACGGTCTGCCAGTGGTTACAGTTGTTAATCTTATAATTGAAATTTAAAAGGGGCTTGCAGCTGTCAGGAACGGATTTAACAGGGTGTCTCTGTTCTAATATTGCATGCGGCTGCGACTTTGTAATTGTGCAGTGTGTTTACAGGCGTCACAAAGAAGGGGAAAGGAAGGAAGCAAATAAAGAAACCCCTTGGAACTGTTTGTAGGGTTTGGGCCCTTAGGGCAGAAAGATATTTTGACCAAGGGTCTCGAATAATATTACTGAACCAGCAGTATCTGTGGTTTGGGAGGTCAGGCTAAACTACATTGTCATGTGTTTTTAACCCACCTGATAAGTTAGGTTTGAGGATGGCATCTAATATCCTTCATGGCGATTGTGCATAAGGCTGTCCTCCATTATAGTGGTCCCCAACCATTTTGGCACCAGGGACCGATTTTGTGGAAGACTGGGGCCGGGGGCCGGGGTGGGGGATGGTGCATGGAGGAGACAGAAGGCGGAGCTTAGGTGAGCTTCCCTGGATGCCTAGTTCCTAACAGGCTCCTAATGATGCTGGAGTCTGGGGACCCCTGCTCTGTTATATCTTCACTAGAGATTCTAACCTTCACTTACAAACTGTCCTCTGCCAAATGCTTTGTTTTTCCTTTGATTTCTATGACATTTGCTATCAGCGATGCCATATCCATCCATGGCTGCCTTTTATGTTCTTAAGGCAACTCTTTTACTTGTAATCTCCCCATGTCACTCTGTCTAGATCTGTAGTGAAATGGGAGTTAAATCTGTAGTTAAGTGGCACTTATCTCTCCCTGCAGCTGTGACTGCTAAGTTTGAGCCCGCGGATCTGATCTTGTTCCATGCTTTCTGGGTGTTAGCGATCTCTGCTGTTTTAATGGTCCACTTTCTTTTCCTAACTTCATGCAGCAGTTTCCCTTTTCTACTAACACTAGCACATTAAATGCTATAATTTTGACCTTGATAACCAGTGACTTAAAAAAATCATACGGACAACTAACTTATGGCAAAGGAGCCAAGAACATACAGTGGAGAAAGGAGAATGTCTTCAATAAACAGTGTTGAGAAAACTCGGACAGCCACATGCAAATGAGTGAAATTAAACCTCTGTCTCCCCCTATACACAAAAATTAACTCAAAGTGGATGAAAGACTTGAACATCAAGACCTGAAAGCATAAAATACATAGGAGAACACATGGGCAGTAAGCTCTTTGACATTGGTTTTAGTGATTTTTTGTGCATTTGACTCCAACACCCAGGGAAACAAAAGCAAAAATAAACAAATGGGACATCAAAGTTAAAGCTTCTGCACATTGAAGAAAACCATCAACAAAATAAAAAGGCAACTTACCAAATAGGAAAAGATGTGTGCAAATCATACATCTGATAAGGGGTTAGTATCTAAAGTATATAAAGAACTCATACAACTCAACAACAAAACAAGCAATCTGATTTAAACATGGGCAGAGGATCTGAATAGATATTTTTCCAAAAAAGACATACAGATGGCCAACAGGCACATGAAAAGATGTTCAATATCACTGGTTATTACAGAAATGCAAATTAAAACCACCTCACACCTGTTAGAATATCAGCAAAAAGATAAGAAACAACAAGTGTTGAAGTTGTAGAGAAAAGGAATGGGCATGTTAATTAGCACAGCAACTATAGTAAACAGTATGGAGGTTCCTTAAAAAATTAAGAATAGAACTATTGTGTGATCCAACTATTCTACTCCTGGGTATTTATCCAAAGAATATAAAAACACTAATTCAAAAAGATATATGCACACCTATGTTCATAGCAGCATTATTTGCTAAGTGTCAATCGAAAGATGAGTGGATAAAGATGTGAGATGTGTGTAATGGAATACTACTCAGCCATTAAAAAGATGAAAGATTACCATTTGCAACAACTTGTAGGGACCTTGAGGTTATTATACTAAGTGAATAAGTCAGATGGGAAAAGATAAATACCATATGATTTCACTCATACGTGGAATATAAAAAACAGAAACAAAAGTAAATGAACAAACAAAACCCCAAAACAAACATAGAGGCAAACAACAGACTGGTGGTTACCAGAGGGAAAGGAGGTGGAGAGAGGGTGAAGCAGGTAAAAGGGGTCAATTATATAGGGATGAGTAGAAACTAGACTTTAGGTGGTGAGCATGATATAGCATATGCAGATGCTGAATTATAATATTGCATACCTAAAACTTATATAATGTCATAACCCAATGTTATCTCAATAAAAATTTTTTGAATCCAAATGTAGATTTTAAACTCCTTACCCCTTGTGACCATTATTTCAGAGATACGTGAATTTACTTCTGCCTTAGTCATTATCTTTATTTATTCCTACCACTTTGTGGCCCAAGTTGATTTATTCTTTAATTTTTAAACTGCAGTGTTTAGAGGGGATGATTGGGGTGCTTCCAGTCAGAAAGAGCAGTTCAAAAGCCTCGGCACTGCTTGCCAGATGATGTGTCTTTGGATAAGTCAGTTAACCCACCTCTTTATCCTCATGTCCTCATCTATATAAAGGGAAGAAGATAATAGTGTGTCTCCTAAGGCGCCTGTAAGGACTGAGTGAAATGACAAGCGTAAAAACCCAGCGCAAAATCTATGTCCAATCACTGTCTTATTATTATCATTGGATATTTAAATGAGAAGCCAAAGCCTGCTATGTACCCTTTATCTTTCCAAATATATTTTGTTTTTATTTGTTAAGTAAAGAAGGCTTAACTGATACAAGGCAAACTGTTAAGCCATGAATGTCATAGAATTGAAGAAATGTGTCTTTGGCTAGGTGCTTTCCTAGCACTGAGATAGGAAAAGTTTATTGATGTCTTTATTTAACACATCTAGTCCCCACTGAAAATCTCTGCTTAGTGTGAAACAGCTATCTCCTACCCAAAATCTGGTCCCATGGGGAACCCGGGGTTCATCTGGATTCTTGCTTTGACAAAGGTTGTCTGCCCTTGGGTTGCTCCCTCCAGAGAGAAGCATGAGGGGCTCCTCCAACCTGGAGGCTTTTGCACAAGGAGGACTCAGGGAGCCAGTGCCACCTCTAAATATATGTGTGACCTTCTGATAAGGACTTCTTTCAGGGCCTGTTTCCTCTTGACCGAGGAGCCATATTATTCTAAACCTTTTCATAAATCATTGTAATTGTTTTCTTCAGTCTCATCGGAAAGCCTTGATTAAAGCCTGAGCGCTCTGCTGGATACTCTACAACAGATCTAAATTCAGTTCACCCTGAACACCGTTTGCTGTGTGCCTACTGTGTGTGAGGAGCTGTGGGAGGCTATGGAGATGAGGACTGGTGAAATGGACGTGTTCAGAGGGAATGCGAGGAGCACTTCCGGTCAGAAAGAAGAGTCCAAAGCCTGGGTACTGCTCACCAGGAAGTGTTATAAGCGCACAGAGGCAGTGCAAGGATAGATAAGCAGATGCAGACCCTCTCAGCACTTCCCACCCAAAATTAACAGCATGGAAGAGGACAGTGAACAAAACACACACATACACAGTGACGGGACCATGGATGCAGCGTATGTGAATTTGCTTCCTGCATACCCCCTGAGCAGCAGCAATGAGAAGGAACACTCTGCTGGGGCTTAATCTACGCCACAGCCTGCTCTCGCGGCTTCACACATATTGACTGTTTCCTCACAGCAACCTTATAAAGTAGATGATTTTCCCATTTTATTTTATTTTTAAAAATTTTTATTAAATTTATTGGGGTGACATTGGTGAATAGGATAATGTAGATTTCAAGCGTACATTTCTGTGATACAAGATCTATGTCGCATTGTGTGCCCACCACCCAATTTTCCCATTTTAAAGATGAGTAAACTAAGGTGCTGTTCCACCTAGCAAAGTGTAACCTACCAAGCGGCAGGGCCAGATGTGTGAACACAGGAAGTCTGGCTCTGGAGTTCAAGATGTATTTTTGGAAACCAAATTATATGTGGCTTCACCCTCACTAGGGTGGACAGAGTAATCTCTTTCAGTCATCACAGGGGCGCCCTCTTCTCATCTTAGGGAGTAACAAGAGTGAGGAGCTCACACATGTCCGAAAATATGGGGAAAGGACAGTTTTCAGTTTGTCATGATGGCACTTGTCCCCAGCTGGCCCAGCACACCACTGCCCCAGGGTTTACTCCCAAACCTGTCTCTTCTCCCCAGTCCAAGGTCCCACTATACCTTCTAGAAGAGAGAGAGCACTGTGTTCAGCCATTAGCGGGCTGCCCTCCCCATACACGTCCTCCTTCCAGTCTTAGGAAATCATTTTCCCCTTGAAGCTGGAGTCATCTCTTCTGCCCGTTCTCCCTCCAAGCCTGCTCCCCCTCAAACTATCCATGGCCTGGGCTTTGGAAGCAAATGCCTCTTAACTCTTAAGAAGGACAAGAGGTAACACTGTTCTTTTTTAGCATAACTGCTGGGCAGATAGGCAGAGCTAATTTCTTATTCAGGTTAAATTGCTTCCCAAATATTCTTGAATGCAAGGAGAATTTCACCTTTGTTCTTGCAATGCTCCTGTGAAGCAAGTCTCTTTAAATACAGGAACCACATTTGGGCTATATTTCAAATTAAGGATTTCCTCATAGTTCTCATACTTGGAATGATACAAGCCATTTATGGAGCCGGGATGGGAGGGGGCGGGGGATGAGGACTGCCAGGAAGCCCTCAGCCACAGACATGAGTGCCTGACCCTGTGATGTTGCCGTGTCTATATAATTTGCTGCATGTTGCATCATACAGAATATGCCAACCTTTTTCCGCCTGCTCAAAAAAAGGTGATGCTAATTAGATCAGGCAAATAGCTGCTGTTGTTGATTCATTTGAAAATGATTATTCCAAGGCAGTGTGTTATTACCCAGCAAGTCACAGCTTTGCCTATTAATGCTCTGAGGTGGCTGCCAGACTTCAAAGTCGGAGGTGGAATTTGAGGCTAGCAGTGCCTGCTGGGTCCCCACCAGAGTCTCCATCTGAGGGCAAGGAACAATCTATTGACATTTAGGAATTTAATTCCTTCTGGTCAGTATGAATTTCACTACCGATTCAGTGCCAACAAATATCATTTGGAGCCCTGATCATATGCAAAACATAACGCAGTGGGTTACACAAAAACAAATATGAAATTAAAGTTCCCTATTAAGCTTACATTCTGGTGAAAGAGCTAAGACGCTGAGCCAAGTAATAATGCAGATGTTGCAAATGCTGTAATTAAGTGAAATAATTAAGTAAAACGCATTTGATAAAGTGGCAAGTTTTCCACATGTTGGTTACTTATTTAGCGTATTAGAAATATAAATAATGTTCTATGGAAACACTAAGGATGCAAAGCTTCATTTTCCAGAGGGCATACATGGGAATCCAGATCGGGCAAAGCACCGTGAAGCCCGTAGCATGTGAGCTGCATTTAGAAGTACCAGTCGAGTGTTGCAAAGTCAGTAAGCCTAAGCCAGAGCCCGATCGAGAGCAGGGCCGCTGCGTCGGGGGTCCGCGTTGGAAGGAGAGGCACAGAAGTAATCCATGCACTTGGACGTGTAATCTGATCATAAAGAGTTTGGATCTTCTTTCTATTGAAATAAATAAATGATGATGCAGAAAGTAAGTGTTTCTCTGAAAAGACTACAAGTTAAAAAAAAAACCAATTAATGCCTATAAAGATGACCACAAGTAGGTAAACTTTCTATACCATTATTGAGGTTAACCTTAAAAATGTGTAAAAATAATTTTTATTTATTTTTAAGGGCCATGTTTCCAGAGGCACTGTTTCTAGATAAAAATTGGGCCATTATAATCTAATAACATTGAAACAGATTTCATTGCCACCAAATAAAGAACATGTTTTCCCTTTTTGTCTTCTGTTTAAATTCCCCTTCCTCCTTGTGAAACTGTTTAATATGCTGAAGTGGAGCGCTTAGCCCACCTCCAAACCCTTAAAATGTAGTTAATTACAAGATAGGCCAATTTAAACTTTACGACATTCTTGATACCAGAGCGTAGGGCGGGTTGTTTCTGTTCATCAGCGGGAGGAAGGGGGCAGGGTGCAGCAGGTGACGTGCTGGTCGGGACCACGCTCTTCGCCCAGCCTGCCTGCCACTGGCCGGGGGACAGGTCCCTCACCTCTTTCTCAAGCTGCAGAACCAGCAGATTGTAATGGCTTGTTCCCCATTCACTTTTCACCTCGGAGAGTCTATGGAACCAAAGAAGAAAAATTGTGGAACACAAGCAACTTAAGAGATGTACCAAGAAGACAGAAATAATTAGTTATATAAACAGCCTTATAAAGATGGCACATATTGGAGCAATGGGTCCACCTGGGCAAAGCAGAAGAAAGACAAGGAATGTAGAGACGCAGGATACCTAGAGCAAGCAATGACTATTTCCAAGCTAACAGGATTCC
Organism: Micronycteris hirsuta; assembly: GCA_004026765.1. Lineage (NCBI taxonomy): Eukaryota > Metazoa > Chordata > Mammalia > Chiroptera > Phyllostomidae > Micronycteris > Micronycteris hirsuta. The sequence continues at coordinate 67,223 of PVJI01000413.1, forward strand.
ATGTTCTTTCTCCCAGTACTCAATCTGCAACTAGCTTTTCAGGAAGTCAAAAATGGAATGCGTCCTGAATACACAATTTCCCCTTTTTTTTGGTACCTCCCAATTGTGTCCTATCAAATAATGTAATTTTATCCTTGTGGCTAGATTATTAACTTCAGAGTGACACAACCTGCAGCCTAAATTACTAGGGAAATATAAAGAAGATATTTTAAGAGTAAAAGGCTATGAATAACTGTTTCATATCTTTTTAAATTGATTGCTATCTTTATAAATGTGAAGTTTGTAAGATCCTATCTCAGGTATCTATATGGATGGCAGATACCTGCATGCTGCTATTTTATTTCACTTACCTTTCTGTGTCTGTGAGAAACTGCATGATTTAATGAAAAAAAAAAAGCAAGTATTTTATTGCCCAGAAATTAATTTATCTCTGAAAGACTTCAGGAGACAAAACCAACAACTTTCCTCATAATAGAAGTTTATATTACAAGAAGCATCTCAATAGTGAGAGAAGGATGGTGGAAAAAGTTTTGAGTACAGCTCAGAGTAGAAGTATTTATGTCAGCCAGTACTTCATAGAGTGAATATAATGAGGAGACATTGTGAAAATTGATGAATATTGTCCTTCTCTGTAGCCTCTCTGAGCTCATGATCTTATCTCCAATTAGTTGGCAATGTTCTTCTACCCAGGGGGTGGACAGAACTGGTATGGAAGGAATGTGAGAAAAAACAACATTTGATACAGGATTTTGTAGCAAGATGAAAACTGTGCAAGCCCAGGTTGTTACCTGTAGAGGGGGCTTTCTACTTCTCTCTATTTCTATCTTTGAGACGACAGAATGAAGGTTACTGAGTCTGCCTGTAGTGCAAGTAAAATACTCATTCTGCTATGGCAGCCAGGCTTGAGGCTTGCTGTTATGCTACAGTAGGGGGACAATAGGACACAGGAGAAATCAAAGAGAAACTCATTTCTTCTTGCCTGGGGGATCTGAGCAAGAAAGGAGTGGGGGCAGAAGGTGAAGAGGATGAGAGGCATGTGGGGAGGGTGGTCACAGCAAGGGCAGAAAGGGTTCCTGCCCCATGCCCGTGGTGCTCACACCTTTCCTGGCACCGTGTGGGGCAGCTACGTCAGGGGAATGGTGGCAGCCTAGCAGAGCTGTGCAGCCAGAAAGGGCCTGGTTCAGATCCCCTGATGAATTCCTGACTCCTTTGGGCACAGAAGGCATTCAGATGTTAGCTTGTGCCTTGTGAAGGACACAGAAGGTTCCTGAAGGTGTTGCTGGTGAGTTGGCCAAAAGGTTTCCCTCCTCAGAAGCCACAGTCCTTGTGACTGAGGACACTGGGCCTTACAGGCGGGTAGCTGGATAGAACACAGGGTGTCCAGTAAATTTGAATTTCAGATAAACAACAAATAATAGTACGTGTCATACTTGGGACACACCTACAGTGAAAAAGAAAGCATTCATTGTTTATCTGAAATTCAGATTAAACAGTTGTCCTGTATTTTGATTTGCTAAGTCTGGAAACTCTACCTAGGCTTGACCCAGGGATGCTGCCAGGCTGCAGGGAGTCCTGAAGCAAGCTAATGCCCGGAGAAGCAAAGTCCGTGGGCAGGGGTGACCCCATGCCCACGCCAAGGCCATGACCAGGAACATGACCACACCATTGGCTGTACCCACCAAGGATCAGATCTCCAAATGTCAACAAGATGCACATGGACAGGCTGAGCCAGTGGGTGCGCTGTGGACACCCAGCAGATCTAAGTGCCTGTCTTCCTCAATGCCCTGAGGTCACATGTACTCCATCTAGAAGCCACATTAGAGAGAGAAGCGGAGGCAGGGAGGCATCTGAAAGATAGAGCAATTTATTTGCAAATTATTGTGTCACACTATGCTTTAAACTGGACTGAGATGAAAATATATATTTTTCCCCTGATCCTCTGATCCTCATAAAGAAAAGTAATCAGTTGAAAAGCCAAACTTTAAAAGTGCTTTTTCTCTGCACATCTGAGTTGCAATGTGAGCAAACTGTGATTCCCTAACTCATACCTGTCTGCAGTGCCTTTTTTATCAAAAGAGTAGGGAAAGAATGAGAGATTATCAGGAGAAAGTGTGAGCTCCTACCAATGAAGTTACACCCTCACTTTTCCCTCTTTACCCCTCCGGCCCCAGAATTTCTTGGACCCATGGCTTTGACCCACAGAAGTAACGCTATGGACGTTAGTGGTTGTGGTTCTTCCCCAGCCGTCCCAATCTAATCTCTGCAAACAGGTGTCCTGTGGCTTCAGAACCCCCTGCGTTGCCAGGATATCAGAGTACAGATCAGAGAGGTGCTTTGCAGCTCCTCAGTCCTGTGGGCACTCGGAGGGGCCCCAGCATGCCAAACACTGCCCCCTAGCTGTGCACAGCATGAGCAGCTTGCCACTCCTACCCCGTGGAGAGGGTCCAAGTCTCCTTTCCTTCCTCCCAAGTAATAAGAACATAATTAGCATAAACTGGAACAGATTAACATAGAGCTGTCCAAAGAGTTAAATATATGTTCTTTAGGAACAGCCACAGCCCATTTGGGCTATTTTAAACTTCCCTGAAAGTTTTAAGTCCTCCCCCAGGTGATAGAAGCTCATGTTTAAAGGGTCTGGAGGCCTCTCCGTCCAGCTTCTACCTGACACATGAATCCCCTGTACCACTCTGGGGCACCTGGTCAGGCTCTGTTTGAACCCTCCAGTAATGAGGGTCTCATTACCCCCAAGGGGCAGTTGTCATTCCCATCCCTGTAATGGCCATAGGGAGGATACCACACAGGAAATGAGTTTCAATAAGCTTGAGACTATTCCAGTTCCTACTTTCCCAGTATCCTGTTTGACCCAATTTATTTTTCAAGGCCCACGCATATGCTGGACATCAGTAACAGATGGATGTTGCTTTCTACGGAGTTCACGGAACCCAGGTCTCAGCTGAGGTTACCCTGTAGGTTAAAATGTAAATGAGATTCTCTCTAGCTTCTCTCTAATATTCTGTGGAAGTCCTTCCCACAATTTCTGACAATTTCCAAGGACTTCTGTTCTCATGGCCACTTTGACCCCTCTTGATTTGACTCACTTCTTGCCTTTTGGGCTTTTCTGCCCCCTCTGCACCCACACCCCCTCAGGGAACTCCACCTTTTGCTGTGCCTCGCTATTGAGCTCCTTTCAAATAAGTAACTTTGCCAACTTTGAGGTGGTGAGCTATGCAAAAAACCTTAAATTGAAAGTTTTATATTCTTAAAAGTCCTCTGGCCACCCTTCCACAGAAACCTGCTCAACAACCACCTTCCTGGGCGGACTCGGACTCCTGCATCCTCCAGTGCCTGGCTCTGCCCTTCCTTTCTCCCCTCCTCTTTGCTCTTTCCCATGCCCAGATTTCCCTTCTTTCCTGAAATAGAACTGTTCAGCTCCCTTTGCTGTCTTCTTCCATCCCCTGCCCTTAAACTATATCAGGTTTGTTCTCTAAACAAGGAGTGCCAAGTGTAAATGAACAAATATATATATCTTTTTTTTTTTAACCCACCATATTTCCATAGAGAGTCTTGGGCCCAAACCCTAAGGGATTAATTTTCTATCTTTTATGTCTCACCAGTGATACTCTGTATAGAGGACATGGGAACACTAACCTTGAGTTATGGTATCAGGAAAACAGGGCCAAAGCCTTCCGGGGCAGGACCACAGGAGAACTTCTTGGCTGACATGCTCAGGACATCCTCTTTGTGGGTGGGCTCGGTGCCCCCTCGACTGTAGCAGGTTCATCCTATTCCGCATACGCCACATGGACCTAGGAGTGGGGAGGAGGGTAATCTTCACTGCAAAGGCACTGGCTGGTGTTGGGGGAACAGGAGATAAAGTATCTAACACTAAAGTTCCCCAGGGTCACACACATGTGCCCTGTACAGCATATGAGTCAGCCATAACCAGAGCACTTCGGAGTGGACAGAGGAACCCGGGCAGCCCTACTCAGGATCTGTTTTGACCACGTACCTGGCTGGGCTGGCAAAGCAATTGGAAAGCACAAAGAATCAAAGCAGAAACTGCCTCAAGGTAAGGCATGGCTAATCTGCTCCCGCCTATTTGTGGCTTCGGTTTGTGCTTGTACTCAGATGTTTGTGTTCTTCCCGGGAAACAATAGGCTCATTAGAGCACAAGTGAAGAAGTTATTTAATAGGTTCGTAAGTCACCCGGTTCTTACAAGACAACAGCCATGCAGGGCTGCAGATGAGTGAGAATCACTGATGAAGCTTTAAATTGATACACTCACTGAAGCGTGAGCTATCAATACTGACCTTGTTTGCTGCTTCCCAAGCTCGCAAGTGGAGTTCTCTGGAACCTTTGAATAGCAAGCCCTGCATTTAAGCTGATTTCAAAGAACTGCATTTAGCTTAACCAAAAGCTCCATTTAATTGTTTTTGGATTTCCAAGGATTAAATTCATATTAGAATGGTGGTTTTAAACTTTTATTTTAGTTATCTGCTGTTTATAAAATCCAGTTCTGGCAGAAGAGTCTAAGCTTGAGTCTTCTAATGTAGCTCTCTAAAATGAAAACACGGTCAAGGGCTGAAGGAGACTGCAGCTGGAGCGAACCCAAAGCACTCTAGAAATAATAGCCAACGTTAATCCGCTGCTTGCGGGCTCCCAAACCCCATGATAATGTGCTTTAACAAACTTCAGCTCATTTAATCCTCCCCATGACCTTGGGAGGACCAGCCCAGGAAGTGAAGGCTTAAAGAGGTAAAATGCATTACCCAAGATTCCAGAGCTAATGCAGAGTTAAGATTCAAACCTAGAGCCTAAGGTCTTAGCTGCTACCCTATTTTAGCTCCAATATGATGCTACAAATATCTAAATCCATGACTTTTTCCTAATTGGGAATATAATACGAGAGACAAAAGTTGACCAGAAGTATTAATTCTCTTGTTGCCTATCATGTGAATGGCATTCCATTTGTCTAGGTGCTCAGTTCATCTAAATTTTTCAAATTAAAATCCAACCTCTTAAACACCTGCTAGCCCACAGATGGCAAATACAAGGCCCGCAGGCCAAATCCGGCCCTCCACCTTTTTTTATCCGGCCTGGCACCCTGTTTCTGCCTGGCAGCAGCGCTGAACCCTTACTTAACTGTTAAGGAGCAGTTACATTTATGCAGTCCTAAAATTACATTCTGCCCTTTGAAGGCCAACCACAAGGCTGATGTGGCTCCCAGTGAAAATGAGTTTGACGCCCCTGCTGTGGCCCGTATCTCCTCTGATACTATTGTACGCCGGCTTTCCTTCTCTCTCTCCAATCCAGTTTCCACATCGTGGCCAGAGTTCTTACTGTAAAACACATAGTTGGTCACATCTTTCCTCTTCTTAACACCATCCTTAGCTTCCTAACGTCTGCTAATGTCTTCCTCACGTCCATCAAGTCCAGCCTCGGCAAAGCACCCGAAGCTTATCGTGGCCCCTCACCTCTTCTATAGGTTCTTTTTTTTTTTGGCCTCTCATCCTTATTTGTATACTTCAGTAATCACATTATTCTTTATTCCCCTAACTCAGGTTTCAAAAATTTATGTAACTTGCCTGCCGGCATTATCCAGCAGCCTGACTCACAAGTGAGCAGAATTTGTAAGAGTTCTGGGAGAGGTAGAAATTACAGTTTGGGGATTGGAAAAGGTCTTAGTGATTATCAGTTGTGCATTTTCCTTGTTTTTCAGTGAAATGCGAAAGCCCAACATCAGAAAGTACCCCGACCACGGTCATGTAGCCATTCAGGGTGTCTCAGACTATTTGCACAAATCTACTGCACAAACCCAAGGATTTCTGGTCTGTGATTTCTAAATTTGGCAAGTGAGAGTATCCATCTGCCTTTTATTTTAAGCCTCAAAATTTCCAATTTAATTGCAGTACAAGCTTGTACCTTGAAGGGATAAAGTAATTGCCACATTTAGGAGGCTTTCACACATTAAAAGCAAATCTCAGAGACTCCTCAACCCTACAGTTTTCTAGCCTATTATTCACTAACTCACCAAATATTTACTGATACTACTGCATGCCATATATCCCACATACCCAGCACTGTAGGATATAAGCGAGAAGACTTTCTCCTTCTAGTCTTCTAGAGCTTACCATCTAGTACAGACAAAAATATGTAGATATTTCTTTTCTTATTCAATAAGAGAGCCTTGAAGGAGGGATGTATAATGTTCTATGGAAGCACAAAGAAATAAACAACTCAGGGAAAGTTTGATGGGAAAGACACAGATATCTGTGCTGGCCCATGGAATGGGTGGGTGTTGACCCTAGGGAGGCAGCAAGAGGAGTGAGCTTGCGAAGACCCATTGCCCATGTTTCTGAGAAACGCATCTTGGTCTCCCAAGCATCCTGAGATTTCAAAAGTAACAATAGCTAATAATAGTAGCATAGTGTTGGAAATGTGCAAAGAACTCTTCAAAATGCTTTTGATATAAAAACTCACATAATGCTCCAAACAATCCCATTATATAGATGAGAAAACAGTGGCACAAGAAAAATTAAGTAACTTGCCTAAGGTCACACAACTGGCAAATCATAGAACTGGGATGGATCCCAGCAGCCTGGCTCCTTAGGGTGTGAGTCCAACCACCACACTGCTCTGCTTCTAATCCATTTCAGAACACAGTGTTAAAACATTGACTCAGGCCGAGGGAGACAATTCCATTCTCATCTCAGCCAGTCTGAGGCTTAGCGTATATAACTTGAGTTGGATCATTGAACCTCTTAACCCCTCCCAGCAATACCCAGACGGAATTGATCTTCTTGGGTCTAGACCAGAGTTTGGCAAACTTTTTCTGCAAAAGGCCAGATAGTAAATAAGTTAAGCTGTGTGGACCACATGGTCTTTGTCACAATTACTGTCTCTTTTCTCAGCACAAAAACATCTGTAGACAATATGTAAATAAGTGGGTGTGACTACGTTCCAATAAAACTTTATTTACACAGACTGACATTTGAATTTCATATAATTATCGTGTGTTGCAAAATATTCTTCTTCTTTTGAATTGTCTTCTATGAATTAAAAATGCAAAACCCAGTCTTAGCTCATTCACCAAACAGTCACAGGCAAGGGTCTGACCCGGCCCATGGCCGTAGTTTGCCAGCACCTGGTTTGGATTCTGGAGCGTAACTTCTCTCTTTTAAGGGAATTCTACAGGAGCCAGCCTGGTTCTGTATACCCACCGAGTACTCAATAAATGTTAACCAACACTCCAGGGGTGCCTCATGAGTATGTGGTAGAGGGAAAACCCTGACCTGGAAAAGCACAGGACTAGGGATTAGAAGACCAGCCTGGAGCCCCACATCATTACTTACTAACAGTGACCTTAAGACAGTCATTAATCTCCAACTGGGCCTTGGCTCCCTGCTCATTTGTCATTGCCAATGACAGGCCATGGCATCCTTATAATGGCTACATGCTCTCATATTGTGCTCACAAGCATGGCACCTTGTACATGTTTATTTATTTGATCCTTACAACAGCCCCATGAGAGATACACTAATAATATTCCCATTTTACAGATGAGAAACAGAGAGACTAAGTCACATGCCCGCTGTTATACATCTGGTAAGTGGCAGGGGCAGAACTTGAACCCACTCTGGGTTTAGAATTTAGCTCTTAACTGCTAGGCTTTAATGCCTTCTCTTAAACAGATGAGGAAAGTTTCTTCCTCCACAGAGAAACGCACACACGCAAGCCTCTTTGTACCCCTAGAATGGGTCGTAAGGAGTATCATTGATGAATTTGGGAAACAACCTCAACAACAAAATATGTAAACAATCTTCTTATTCAGACCTGGCATTTATTGAGCACTTTGTATCCGGTCAGGCTTTGTACTCTCTGTCTTACCTCATTTAATCCTTCTAATGACAATTTTGTGAAGTACTATTATCAACCCTTTTCACAGAAAACTGAGGCTTAGAGAGATTAAATAACTTGTCAAGGGCCCCAGGGTGGTAAATAGCAGAGCTGAGACTTAAACACAATCCCTTGATCTCAGAGCCCAAATGCCGCCTTTGGTGCACTGACGCCCTTCCAGCTACAGTGCACTCAGCTACACTGTCGGCTAAATGTGGCTTCAACAGCTGACCTGAGAACCTAGCCGCCATTCAGAACTTGTCTTCCATGGGGAAAATGCATTGTGATTTGGAAACAACCAATTTACGAGCAGATTTTGGAAAATGGCCAGTGGTTGAATTGGGGCTGCATATGGGTCTTGGCACAGTTGGAATGAGGGTCAGGCTCTTTGCAGTTTGTTTGCTTGCATGCATCTCTCTTTCTTATGTATGTTGTCAGCACTTTTGCCTTTGGGGACAGACTTGTCTCAGTCCACTTACCTCCCTGAGGTGGACAACCAGTGCTGGTTAACTCCCCAGCACTAGGGGAAGATACACAATGACAGCTCTCAGCAGCCACCCCCAAAATTTGCCTCCCAACATACTGGAGGAAGCAAACTAATCTGTGAATGTGTCCACAGGCACATGCTGCACTGTTACTGAGATGCAATAAATTGAAAGTCTATAGATCAAGGTCAGTGTGAGTGCTGAAGAGAAGCATAGAGAGATTGAGGAGTGGCTCTTGTCACAGAAATGCAGCTCCTTGACAAGGACCTCAGTGTGAGCCATGCAGACGCTGTGTGGCTTACCCGGTAATAACGACAGTTCTTGTTAGGCTTGTCTTGTTCATTTGCTTTTAAGGCATGTACTGTATTTATTAGCAGTACTTATGAAGGAGTCTCCTTAATGTTGGATTTGCAGCCCTTTCCCTGGAGCATTTTCTGCGTCTAAAGCTGTGGAGGGGAGGGAGTGAGAATGAGTTGAGGCAGAGATCTCCGACTGGGTGGCAGTGTGACCTTGCACAAGTCACTTTATCACCACCCTTCTATTTCCACCGCTGTAAAAATAGCAGTGCTAATACCTGCCCTCTTTCTAACTCTCAAAGATAAATCAATGTCTGAAAACTGCTTTGAGCTTTTTCATATAAAGGCGCGCATTCCTTACCATCATTAATTAATATGTATTAATAGAAAGAGTAGTGCAGAAACCTCAAAGGTAATCCAAAATAGTGATGAACAAACCTGTCATATTATATTAGCAACTGTTACAGAGCAAGCAGGGGAAATGAACAGCTTCTCTCCCTCATACTGCAGAGTTTTTCTTCCTACAAACTGATTCATGTGAAATTTAATTTAGGGGGAAAAAAAACTTAGATGCCAAGTTTCATTCTCTTGGAAATTTCTTAGCAAGTAATGTAGCTTTCTGAAAAGGACAGTGGGAGGGAAATCTCACCTCTTTCTTCCTAATTTCATGACTGCCAGGTATATATGATCTTATAATAGGGAAAGGAACACCCATTAACCACCATTACACCAGGGCTTAAATAGGAGGACACATTAATTTTTTTAAGTATCTCACTTCTCTTTTTCCTTCATCTGGCTATTTTGGCTGAAATAATTTGACAGCAAAGCAACCTTTGGTCTCGTCTGAGAGGTTCTGTGTCTGTCCGTGCAGTAAACCTGACCGTAGGACTCCCGTCACAAATGAACTGTCAGATCATTACTACAGTTGATGCAGAATAATCTGTCTCGAAATTAGAATCCGTCTGGCCGGGCTAGGCACTCTCTTGCCACAGAGGCTAATTCAGTTCTTGAATATGCATTCATGGAGATGCGCCTCGATTTGGAATCCAGGGGGAGTACATGTTAAGAGCAGATTTTCTGAATTAGCATGGCACGAGGGAAGGGTCCTTCATTTAGACGGCTGCAGATGCCGCTCCCTCTTGTTCATTACAATTGCATTTCATCAGCTTTATGATGTCCACATGTCAATTGAGTGTGAGGATTTTTCACACAAAAGAGCCTCAGGGAAAATGACTCCACTAGCTAATCAGCTGATTATCATACCTCAAATGGGCTGCAGTACTTGCTGCTCCCAACCTGTACGGGCAAGAGCAGAATTGAATATTAAGGCTGCAAAGAAAAGGGCTCTGCAGCCAGTTTAAGGAAATTAAAGAGGAATTTGTCAGCTAGAAGAAGAAAGAGCTGTAGGAGCTGAAGTGGAAGCCTTTGAAATAGCTGGGCGTTCAAAATAAAATGACTAGTGTATTTCTTTAAAAGGTTGGTGGGAGAGGGTGAAAGGTTAATTAACTATATTATCTGCGTGTTTATGCCCAGCTGTGTAAAACTCTGTCTGCCCTACCCTGGATTTTAAAACCTACATTCAATAACCCAGTTCAGTGTCAAGAAGAGTGTCTTAGACTAATCGAATTAGTTTCCTACAAGTCGACTATCCACAACTGCCCCTCTGCACCTCCTTAAAGATATCCTTAGATTGTTTGGGAATTAATTGATTAATAACAGGAAAATAATGACAAGAGAATAAAAACACATTGATACAACTCCATAAATAGTGCTAGCTCGGGGAACCATTCATGAGAGTCATTCTTTGGGATTTTTATCACTGAAGCTGTATTTTTATATTTTTTCAGCAGAAGAAATTAATAGGTGGTCTTTTTCCATTTATGTCTGAAATTTACCAAAGTTTTCTTCCAACTCCCTAGGGTCTTCCTCAAGTCTATCTAAAATGCAGTTAGAGCAGGGGCTGTCTTTTGCTTCACGGCGCGTCTGCCTTATGCTTTCATCGGAAGAGTCTAACTCACACAGATGCACTATTTAACAATGCCATCCCCTGCTTTCATCAGAAGGGGGAAGGTTGCAGAGCCGAGCCCTGCAGAATAAGGGGGGGCAGGTCCCCTGTGATCGGCGAAAGCTGAACATCGGTGCCAGTTTCCATCTGTCATGATAGCCTATCTTCGAACCTTCAATCTGTCAAAAGCTCGCTGCCTGGCTGAAGGCTCCAGGAGATTTGGTGCACTAAACACATTTGACAACAGCATTATCGCTGCAAGGAGCCAGCAAAATGCCATCAATGTGTTAATTGTAACTGGCTATGTAAAGTGTCACTTCCCATATCATTTAACACCAGCTTCGCCTCTTTTGCAGTTCCTAATTTTTTACACTTTATAAACATATGGATTGCTCTTGTAACAACAATGTGATCTTCTTAGCAGAGGTTTAATTTTGTTTGGATACACTGCACCCAAGCCTCTGACGGAGAAACAGCAACATGAGGAGGGCGGGGGAGTGGTGCCGGGAGTGGAAAACAGAAAACAGAGGAAGGCTTAGGGGAATGGAGCTGTGGGGGAAGACGGGAAAGGCCAGCAGGAATCAAAGTGCTTCTAACACAGGCTGTGGTGATATTTTTTCAGATGCATGGAATGGTGGTGCTCTTTTCAGGGTGTGTTCATGCTAATGGATAAATAGTTCTGTTTCTCTTGCAAAGGATGAAAAATGTATATGCAGAATTTTTGCAGGCAGTGAGTTTTCTTCCATCATAACATGAACAGTTTTATAATGATAAACATGAGAGTAGCACATAAATAAATGAAAAATCTCCCTTGAAGATCTGAATGGGTTTTTAGCACCCAAGTACCTAATATTCAATTTCTGGTACAACCACGGCCAGGTGTTAAATTTCTCTAGTTACTGTCACTAATGCAAATTAGATTCTTCTTCTGCTCATAAAAAATCAAATCCACATTAGAAATTAGCTATAAAATGTAATGACTTAAATGCTATAGTGTTTTACAAATCTCCCTGCATTTCTATGGTGGATAATGCTGTAAAACAGAGAGAAGATAATAAAATATGGTAGGAAGTTGAGTTATTTAAAGGTCTTTTGTGACTGCTTACTTAGAAATGTGATATATTCTTTTGCTCTTCTCCTTCCCTGTTCCCCTTCATTGTGGGAAATGAGCACATTTATGATTCCATTTTTTTTACAAGTTTAGAAGTAATCAAAATTCATTTTTAAATGATGCTGCCAGAGCCAGAGAGATCATTTGCATTATTGAAAAAAAAAATCACCCAGAGCGGTTTACAATACCTTTGCAACTTTTAATCATTGGTATTGTAACCACCCTGAGGAAGGTTTGAAGTGGTTAAATAGTTTAATTAGCATTTTTAAACTCTTTATTCACGGTAGCACCAAATTTACTGAGGAAATGTTTCACAATGTACATCCACAGCCCTAGTCCATACCCCTGTACAAAAATATCCAAATGCAAGAGAAACTTTTCCTTAAAATAAAGCTGTAAAAAAAAATGTCTACAATACACAGCGGAGCAAAATTGAACTGGGAAGATCATAAAAGCTATGCATTTATCAAAATTTACACCCTAGCAGCGTTCCATTCATTCTGCTGTGGGGCACATATTTCACTCCACCTCTGCCAAGTACCCAGTCTAGGTTCCTAAATTAAAATCATAATGAAACTTTAGGCCCCAGATGAATAGAGAGTTCTTACAAAACAAACAAAATTATGATTAAGGTTTTGAGATTTCTGAACTCAGTTAAAGAAACTTAGATCACAGAACAGGTTTATCTGAAAAATAAACTTGATGATCAAGGAAAGAAGAAGAGAACAATTTTTGAGCTCATACTACGGGCCCAGAATGGTGGTGCTACATGAATATTTTCACTTAATTTTTTTCGATGAAACCCAGACTGTGTAACTAAATAACCCAAGGTAACACAGCTAGTCTAAATCCTCACCCAAGTTCTTCCTGTCACTCTCTGAAGAGACCTACAGAGACCACCGGCCAAGAGAAGGTGCCCCTCCCAGGCTCCGCTCAGGGCCAGTCATGCCCTCCCTCCCCTCCCATGGCACACGGGCCAAGGCACTGGGCCCAAGGTAAGGTTGCTGTGTATCGATTCTTCACCCTGGCTGGGAGAACTTCAGGGCAGGATTATTTTACATTCCTCTTTGACTTCCCAGGCGCGGGACCATGTCTTAATAGATAGCATCTTTTCTAGGGAACCCCATACATTCTTTAAAGCCTCCTATCATTCTTTCTCAGGTCCCTGACTCTATTGTACTGATTCCAAGTGGCTTTCTTGCTGTTTTTCATAACATTCTCAGAGATCTTGACTCTGTACCATCTCTTAGCAAGTGATAGGTCTTGAGGCCTGTAATCAGGTGCCTCTACCAATGACCAACAGAAAGCTCTCTCCTTCCAGTTAGTTGCCTTTTGTTGTAAAGTTATTGTCTCTTTGATCTTGGCACGAATCTATCCAGACCTTTTGCTTCTGGCAACTCTGCTCCCCCTTTCCTTGTCCAGGGGCACTTCCCCACAACTTCCTACTTCCTAACTTTAGCTTTCCTGCTTTCTTCCACCTCCCTCATCCAACTTGGTTCTCAGAGAAATTTTTTTCACAATTAGATATCACCATTGATAGGCTCTACTATGTTTTGCCTGCAGAGGTGTCTGAAATTTAAAAAACAAGCCTATGCCAAAAGGAGTTTGGGACTATTGTTTTGTTGGGGGTGGGTAAAAGCCCTCCCATCCTTGACCACGCATGCTCAGCCCTGCCTCCTCTTATGTTTGGCCCTATAAACAACAAGTTTTAAATTATTAAAGTATCCATACTGGGTTGAATAGTTTTCTCCCCAGAATTCATGTTTACTTAGAACCCACGAATGTGATCTTATTTGGAAATGGGGCCTTTGCAGGTGTAAGCAAGTTAACACAAGGTCATTTTGGATTCAGGTTTGGCCCTGGACCCTATAGGACTGGTGAACTTATAAGAAGAGGGAAATTTGGACACAGGCAAACACAGAAGGAAGATAGTCATGGGAAGAGGGGACAACAGTTGGATAGACGCTGCCACAAGGAACACCAAGGATTGCTCACAACAACCGAGAGCTGCAAAGGGGCAAGGAAGGCACTGTCTCTGAAGCTTTCAGAAAGCCTGTGGTCTTGCTAAAACCTCGATTTCAGACTTCTGGCCTCCAGAACTGTGAGAATAAATTTCTGTTGTTTTACGCCACCTAGCTTGTGGTACTTTGTTATGGAAGCCGTAAGAAACAAATACAGTATCTTTCTACCAAAAGACCCAAAGGGCCCCATAGAGCTATGCCGCCCGTCCGTGTTCTACCACTTCTAGAGTGGAGCTGAACTGTCCCCGTAACTCATCCGGGCAGCACATATTACCTGAGCTCTTACCGTGTTCTGGGCACCGTGCTCCATGAAAGGGATTCAGCTGTCAGAGCAAGACTGATGCAGGCCAATGTCATCCGATGACATTGATCGTAATGATCATGTGATTCCAGAGGGTCCGGCTTTCTTTGAGAATGTCTGAGTAGTGGCTGCTCACCCCTCTTTTTAGAGACCCAGTGCACTAGTAGCTGTTATGAAAATGAGTTCAAATATATCACAATTATTTTGGAAGAAACATAAAAGTGAGGATGTGTGGTTTAAAGGAAAGAGCTTGGGTTTCGAGAGCTCCAAATTCAACATCTGCTTCTTACCTACCTCATAGGGTGTTAGGAATAATAATTAAATTATTTATTATGTGTACACTGCTTAGAACACTGTTGGCACTCAATTTTCAACTGTTATTTTTAATAAAAGTTATAAGGGTTTCGTAAAATAATTATTATTACTAATGATAAAAGTATTATATTATTGCTGAGATAACATGGCCAGGGGACCCAGATTTGATGTCTATGTCTGTAACTTATAACCTTAATAGTTACTGTGTGCCCTTGGACAAGCTACTTAACCTCGTGGAACTCCAGTTTCTTCATCTGTTTAATAAAGATAAAACAGTCCTGACCAGTATGGCTTCGATGGACATCACCCTACAAACCAAAAGGTCACCAGCTTGATTCCCAGTCAGGGCACATGCCTGGGTTGAGGGTTCAGTCCCTGGTCAGGGTGCATGTGAGAGACAACTGACCTAGGTTTCTCACCCCCTATTTCCCCTCTCTCTAAAAACAAATAATAAAATCTTTGAAACAAACAGATATTTCATACTGTGGCCACAAAGATTAAGTGAGATAACACCCTGCCAAATAGCACGTACTCAGTAGATACCTACCCTCTTCTCCCCTAACTCTGCAAAAACACACTGCCGTTTTGTGTGATTCTTACGCTTCTAAATGACTGTATCAAGATGCAGCACGTTAAACAGACTAAAAATTTCAGAGCAGCATTTTAGAAAGTAACAAATACTTACTTTCAATGCATTTTCCTAAACATGCTAAGCGAGGCTTAAGGGCCTTACACAAAGGCAAGCTTACACTAACCGGTGTGTCTTCTCTACGTTAAAATGATACACTGCGCAGCCCCCCTAGCTGCTTGGCTTCAGTCTTTAGCCTTCAGAGGCTAGAAACTCTGAGGGGATTTTTTTGAAGAATTAGGATGTTGTGACATAATGCTAGTACAGGGGGTTCTTTCATTTTCTCAGGATATGCTTCACCGTCAGGTCGGCTTTCACCACTGCCCACTTTCTTTTCCTTTTCTCTCCTCACTCGGATCTGCTGCCCACTCTGGTGTGCATGAGCTCTGGAGACGGGCTCCTGGGGAAATACACTGGAACTCTATCCCTTCCAGTCGCCTGCCCTGTCCCTGGTAGGCTGCTGTCCTGTGTTGAACGGCTATTAGTGTGTGGGTCATCTGGGGAAGGGAGGATTGATATTCAGATTTTCCAGTCTGGTCTTACTGAAAAAGCACCACAACCCTTAAAAAAGTAAATTAGTTAGTGTTTGCTGCATAACAAACCACTCGAAAACTCTGCAACTTAAAGCGACGATCATTCACAATTCTATAGTCCAGCAATAGAGGCTGAGCTCCGCCGGGTTTACTGCAGTCAGAGGGTAGGTAGGTCACAGGGAGATGGGTTTTAGTCTAGGATGACTCCACTCACACGTTTATCTGTAGGCTGGAATAATGAAGATAACTGTCCCCAGCAGGCTAGCCCAGCCTTCTTCACATGGTGATGGCCATAGTGTTTCCAAGAGCAGCAAGAGTATGTCCTAATACCCAGGGTTTTGTTCGCATCATATCTGAATTGTCACATTGGCAAAGACAAGTCCCATGGCCAAGCCATGTGTTCAGGGTGCTATCCAAGAGCCCGAATAAAGAGAGGGAAATAATTTGTGACTATTTTTATAATTCGTCACAATATTTCTCATCCTTTCTGTTATCTGGATGAAGCAGAGCATTTGTTCTAAATGTACATTTTAAGGAAGACTTCATCATTTATACATGTCATAAAAAAAGCCCAAGGACCTCAGAAAAATTAAGAAATCCCCAGCTCAGCAGAGGAACTGTAAAAGAACCATCAGAAATAAGTAACAAGTCTACTTGACAGTGGATAAAAAAATAGCTCTCAATTATACTCTCCAGGGAGAATTTTGAATGACAAGAATAATCTCTGGACACATATATAAATTTATATGTATAATTCAAATGTCTCTTATTCTGCAAATGTTTACTCAACAAGTATATACTGGACATGGAGTAGGTGCTGAGGTTATAGGTGGACTTCTCTGTCCTCATTGGAGCTTAGGGTCTAGGAGGGAAGACAGACAATAAAAACTACGTATTCATAATTGTGGTAGTGCTGCAAAGGTGAGGTCCAGGGGTCATGGCAAGAAGTGCCAGCCCAGTTACAGGGCTGACAGGAGTCTTCTCTGTGCCCTGAAGGGTGAATGGAATGCTCCAGATGGAGGGGAGAGGGAGGAAAAAACTGGTCAGAGGCCAGTGTGAGAGAAGGAACCTGTAAATGGGCAATATAGAAAGTTCTCTATTTCTCTCACCATGAGAATTAGATGAAAT
The DNA here is from genome assembly GCA_004026765.1 of Micronycteris hirsuta. Lineage (NCBI taxonomy): Eukaryota > Metazoa > Chordata > Mammalia > Chiroptera > Phyllostomidae > Micronycteris > Micronycteris hirsuta. The sequence continues at coordinate 83,943 of PVJI01000413.1, forward strand.
GAGATATTAAAAAGTGCTATTAGCCCTGACTGGTGTAGCTCAGTGGATTGAGTGTGGGCTGGGAACCAGAGGGTCCCAGTTCGATTCCCAGTCAGGGCACATGCCTGGGTTGCGGGCCAGGTCCCCAGTGAGGGCCATGTGAGAGGCAGCCATACATTGCTGTTTCTGTCCCTCTCTTTCTACTTCCCTTCTCCTCTCTCCAAAAATAAAATCTTTAAAAAAATTTTTTTAAAGTGCTATTAATTAAACTGTATACACACGAGCAAAATGTTGTAGTCAATCATGTGTTACTCAGTGTCAGCACTCTCCTCTTTATGGTTCTAGCTATTTATTGAATAACCAGAATGCCTTTGGTTCCCCGCATCCCAGCTCTCTGCCCTATGCTTTGCACACCCAGGCAGGCTAGAAGCTTGTGATGCCACAGGGGCTCACAATCTGTAAATATTTGCATTTTCAGATTTTCCTGAAAATGTAAGAGATCTGGCAAACTTGGCTTGCATTGCCACATAGCAATAATTCCCTTTATTTAATCATGACAGTCTGCCCCAGCAGCCCACCGTGCTCCTGCTGGCCCCTGTCAGTGTGTGAGTCTGTGGCTCCTAGGTTTTTACTTTTAACATAATTAATCACTGCACCCAAGAAATGCTTTCAGCTCTTGAATGGCAAATTGTTAAGTCAGCATACAGAACTGCCATTTTTTCTGTGTGGCTGTGTGTATACATGCGATGTTTTTTCTTCTCTTCTAGAATTTTGGTCCATCGTCATCACAGCATTTGAGTTAGTGTGCCTGTTACATCCGGAGCAATTCGTTCTAGGCAGACCATTATAGAAATACAGTTTTATAAATTTACTCATAAGACAATGCTTTTATTCCATAACAATATATCACTATAGTGTTTTCTCTACTTTTCTCTGATTTCAATTTTGCAATTTACCATCTCTCAGGGCAATAATAATTGCTGAAGGCATTTTAAAAGATTATACCTCAAATTTTAAGTTATGCATCACATTTGTATAAAGAAACAGAAACAGAAGCAATTATATGACTATGTAACGTATTTGTAATACACTTATTTATTTAATTAGAAACCCGGCTTAACAGGCTGTTTCTGTAGGTGGTAAGCATACAGTGGATATGCACCTCTTCAAGCTTGAGCCACCTGCTGTATTTTCTGATCTTTCATTTCTTATCTAAATTCTATTCATGTGAGCAATGATTTCAGGAGTCCACTATCATTATTACCTTTTGAGAAATAACTTGTAGACAAACTTCACATTATACATAGAATTAACTTTGTCTTAGAATAAATAGTACCTTTGTGTGAAGGACAAACCATACATTATGTAGCTTTGAACTCTTCTTTTCCAAGATTCTTTTAAAATGGTAAAGGAGAAATGAAGGTAGTTTACTTTTTCTAAGCGTGGCTAACTAGCGTTTTATGTCATTATTACAATACTTACTAAAATACTTTTATATCAGTGTCCGTCTCCAAATAAAGTCCTGATTTTGTAGATTAAATGGGACCAGGAAATTTGTTTTTGTCTAACGATCTTATCTTTGTGTGTATAAAGTACAGATAATTGCTATCCAATTGGGATGGGCATAAAACTAAAGATTTTGTTTTCTCTTCTTTTGCTATACTGTGTCAGCACTGTATGACACCTAAATCCTGATGAAAAAGGAAAGCTAAGTGTATCACGTGAAGGTTTTTGAAATGGCAGCAAGCTTCTTTTTTTAGTACAGAAACACTCCAACTAACCAGAGTCCATGATTAACTAAATTGTTTTACTACAAGCCATCTTCAAGGAGAACCAGGAGAATGTGATGGATACGATCCAGTATAAACCTGCCGGTCTGTATCTAAACAGCCACCATCCAGGACATTTGTCAGCACGGGGCATAAACCCCTGTGCCCTTCTCACCTAAGCCACCATTGCAGCCCCCGATGGGAATTATCAAGGTGCCTCCAAGATTATCATTGAAGAATAACCCAAGAAAGACCAACGAAGAGTGAAGTAGCATGTTTTAGAAATGCTTTCAGCAATGAATTGAAATGAGAAGAACTTTCTTTTTTATGTCCAGTTTAAATAACATTTAATTAGAATTTCAGCGACCAAAGTTTTGTGGTCAGATTGGCCGTGTCTTATGTTTTACGGGTTACTTGGTGTGAGGCTGACACAGAGACAGGGAGTGGAGAGATGGGACAATCTTTATTTTATCCCACCCAAAGGGCATGCAGAGCCAAAGCAGTCTGGCCCTAGATCTCAAATCAAGCTGGAACGCTCCATTCTACCAAGCTGTACACTCTAAAACCCAAGAGCAGGTGAGAGCGGAGGTCTCCATAGGGAGCCTACTGCTACTGCCTTCCCCTACCTTCGATGGCCCCGCTGCTCCCACTCCTTTGGAAGCCACTTCCCTCACCTACTTGCTTCGTAATGATCCATGAGCAGTCCCTCCGATTGCTCTCTTGCTTTGCAGGAACTGTGGCAGAGATTCCAGAATAACAGAATAGCTTTGTTAGTCTGGTAATTAAGATAGGAGTGACATTCAAACACAGCCTGGACAGGATGTGGCAAATTACTGTATTCTTTGTGTGAAAAGCTGTTCCCAGTCTGCCTTGTCTGCCCTCCTGGGATCTCATCATCTCCACTAAAAGTCAAAATGGGATTTTGTACCCTCTATTCCCTTATCTTTTTTCCTCCTAATATATATCTGCTTTGTGGGAGCTATGTTTGTCAAAATGTGCTAATTTATGGCAGTATGGGGAGAAATGAAACCTCAGCTTTCAATTCCTGTTCCTTCAGGCAGCTTTACTAAGAATCTCTTCCTTTCTCCCTCCCTCGTCTCCATTTCTGGGGAGGTTATTTGCTAACCAGAACATGTTCTTCTTTCCCCTGGCAACATGCGAGGCAGGCAAATGGCCACTCGTCATCTCTTTTTCAAGTATGTTATACATACAATTCTCTCACAGCTAATAGCTTCTTCTATTGTCCATAATTTATCACTGTCAAGGTTCTTTACACTTTATTTCCTCTGTACATGTTTCATGAGAACTCTATGCTTCTACTATGTGGCCCTGGATTTCATTAGCATAAACTGCATGATATCAAATAACTATATATTCCATATCACACTAGAGTTCGTGTTCTTTTCAAAGAACAGGATGTTATTTTATTGGTAAGTTTTTTCGCCCCTCATATCCTTATGGTCTTTTTCTTTTCCACTAAACCATTATGGAGTGAGTACCAAAGGTATCCTGGGTAATTAGCCATTACAGTACTGTCACAGAGGGTTCCACAGTCAATACAAAGATAATTTGGGCAATGGTGAATGACAGTGCTGTCCAGACTTTTGGGATAATCAAGGACACATCCAGCTGTACCAGACATCTGTCAGACCCATGAATCATTTCAACTGGCTCGACAATAGCCAAGCAGCCCAGAGAAGGTAAACACTCCAGCCGGCAGCGCACCATCACGGACAGCAATACTTGCTCTTGCATAAAACCTGCTTCTGCTGCAAAAGCACAGCCCTGTGCAGAATAGGAACATTTGTGATATTTTCATGTTGGTTTTAAAAAAATAAGAAAAAAAGAAAGAAAGAAAACATAAATAAAATAGGAGAATACCGGGTCCAGAAGAAGTGAGGCTTGCTTGAGTGTGGCTGGTAGGGTATATGAATGTCTCACATGAGATGGACAGCAATTTGAACATATCACCTAAGATGTCATATGGTGTGCTAAGTGTGATATTGTTACAGAATTACATGCTTATGATTTTGTAATAAAAGTTTGTAATAAAAAGGGGTGCTATTTGTGCTGGACCCCACAGTATGCATATTATGAGGACACCATTTTTTCCTAGCTATAAATAAGATGTATGCGCAAGTAGTTTGGGACATGTTAGTCATGACCACTTTTATGTAATTACCATATCTTGTTATGTATAATGTGCACCCACATTTTTGTCCCAAACGTTTAGGAAAAAAACGTTTTGTTTTACTTTTTTTATTCAATTTTTAATTTATGTGTATTTAGATACTTGTTTTTTGTATTATAAAGGAATTTTAGTATTTATTTTGAACATTATGGTACAAGAAATTTTATTGAACAAGTAATTACAAAACACAAGAACAGATACAAGGTGCAAGAAAATTTTTTTAATTTAAATATTTATATAGATACAGAACTAGTACTACCCATGTATAATGTGCATCCTTCTTTTTATTCCCACAAAAATATGAGCAAAAAGTGCTCATTATATGCAGCAAAATGCGGTCACTTTATTTCCAAATCAGTCCAGATTTTTGATGCACCCAAGTTGTTCTACACTGTTAAGGGTTTTATTTATAAGTTAACATTGTTTTTATGTCCCTCACATTCCAAGTTTCTCCTCCGCAAGGGTGGCTGGCTGGCTGTTAGTGGAGCACAATAGGGTGGTCTTCAGTCTCGGCTACAAAATGAGCAGGACAGTGAGCACAGCATTGCATTTGAATTAGATGCAGTGTAATTACTTACAATTTATTTTTTAATGGCTGCCTCTATGAGAGTCTTTGACATCCACACATGGCACACATGGCATATGAGGCAGCTAGAACTCTGATTACTAACAATTGACCACCTGATCATACATTGACTATTGTTGGGTATAAATATGACCTAGTCTTGGTCAGGTTTGATGTGTTATTTCCTAGATTTCCTAGGCTACTCCTAGGAAATCTGCCAAGACCTTCCTTGCTCCTGGTAACAAATTGATAAGTTACCAGGAGCAAGTAACTTATCAATTTGCCACTCCCCACCCTCTTGTCTCACAAGATGCTTTTTAAAAAAAATACAAATCACTTTTATGAGTTACTTCACAAGCTGTTCATTCACAGTGCCTTGTAAATCCCTTAAATGTCAGACAAGTTGAGTGCAGAGTGAGCTGAAATGGAGCAGCACTTGCAGGACCTGCTGGAGAACAGGAGCCACAGCCCCATGTGATGCTGTGAAGGTGGGATCTGAGGTCACATAGGTGTCTGTTGTAGAATTCAGGGTGCAAGATACATTTGCTTTGAAGCTTTTGTTATTCTACTAACTTTTCTATCACTTTTTAAAAACAGCTCAATTGAGGTATAACTTAGATACAGAAAAATGTGCTAAAGTATACACTTTGATAAGTTTGACATATGGCTACATAACCATCAAGGTACTGAACATTTTCATCACTCCCATATTTTCTTAAGCCCATTTGTAAGCCTTTCAGCCCACTCATCCCTGTTCTGCTTCCCCAGGCAACCACTGCAATGCTTTCTGTCACCACAGATTAGTTGCATTTTCTAGAAATTTGTACAAGTGGATTCATTCAATGCATATTCTTTTTTTGTGTGTCTAGCCAGGGTAATGTTGAGATTCATTAATGTTTTTGCATGTATCTGTAATTCATTCCTTTTTATTATCAGATAACATTCCACTATATGTATATTCCATAGTTTACTTACCCATTTCACCTGTCGATGGACATTTGGCTTGTTTTCAGGTTTTAGCTATTACAGAGAAAGCTGCTATGCCCTGGCCAGTGTGGCTCAGTTTGTTGGATCATTGCCCCATAAACCAAAAGGTCAGGGCACATACCTAGGTTGTGGGTTTCAGTCCCTAGTCAGGCCAGGTATGAGAGGCAACTGATCGATGTTTCACTCCCTCTCTCTCTTCCTCCCTTCCTCTCTCTCTCAAATCAAAAGGCATGTCCTTGGATAAGGATAAAAATAAAAAAAAATAAGTTAAAAAAACTGCTATGAACATTCATATATAAGTCTTGATATGAATATGAGTTCTCTCTCAGTTGCATAAATGCCAAGAAACACAATGCCTGGCGTACACTGCCCAAATGTTTTCCAAAGTGTTTTAGGGTCTGAGAGTTCCGGTTCCTCTGCACCATGACCAATACAAGATATGGCCAGATGCTTTCATTTTAGCGATTATAGTAAATATATGGTAGTATCTCACTGTGGTTTTAATTATCACTTCCCTAATGACTAATGATATTGAGCATCTTCTTCGGTGAACTGATAATTCAAATATTCTGTCCATTTGTCAAAAAAATCATTTTTCTGTATATTACAATGTCTCTTTCTGAACCCTCTGTTCTGTTCCTTGATCTACTAGTCTATCTTTACTCCACAGCCACACTGTTTTCGTTATTGTAGCTTTTAAAAGGTCTTGATAAGAGGTATCACTAGTCTCCCAGCTATGCTTTTCTTTTTCAAACTTACTTTGGCTATTTGAGGTCATTTACATTTTCATGTTAGATTCATCTTTTTACCATCTACAAAAAATGGCTAGAATTTTCATTGGTGTTTTACTGAATATATAGAAGAATTTGGAAAGAAGTAACATTTTAACAATATTGAATTTTCTAACCCACAAACAAGGAATTTTTCTCTATTTAGGTCTTCTTTAATTTCTCTCGGCAGTATTTTCTAGTTTTCAAGTGTACAGATTTTACATATTTTGTTAGATTAAAATAAACTGTATTTATTTTAAATGTTTATTTTTAACTTCAATTAGTTAAATTATTATACTACTTTTTATTTTAATTTCTTAATATTAGTTGTTAGTATGTAAAAATGTAATTGATTTTTTGATCTTCTCTGTTGCAATATTGCTAAATGCATTTATTAATTCCAATAGGGTTTTTTAAAATAGATTCCATTGGATTTTTCACTTAGACAATAACACATTGTTTGTGAATGAAGACAGTTTTATTTCTTCCTTTTACAATTAGGATGCCTTTTACTTCTTTTTCTTGAGTGATTGCACTGGTTAAACCCTTCACTACAATATTGTATAGAAGTGGCAAAAGCAGACAACCCAGTCTTGTTTATGACCTTAGGGGAAAAAGACTTTGTCTTTACCATGAAGTATATGACATTAGCTGTAGTTTTTTTGTAAATGTCACTTACCAAGTTAAGGAAGTTTCCTTCCCTTACTAATTTGCTTAGAGTTTTTATGACAAAAGGATGGCTGTTGGGTTTTTCTTTAAATATATTTTATTGATTATACTATTACCATTGTCCCATTTTACCCCCTTTATTCCCCTCTGCCCTGCACCCCCCCATTCCCTGCCGTTTAGTTTTTGTCCATGCCTCATACCCATAAGTTCTTTGCTTTCTATATTTTGTGTACTATTCTTAACCTCCCCCTGTCTGTTTTCTACCTACCATTTATGCTACTAATTCTCTGTACTCCCCCTCCCCCACTCCCCTGTTGATATCCCTCCATGTCTTATATAAATCCCTTTAACATTTCATATAATAAGGGCTTGGTGATGATGAATTCCTTGAACTTGACCTTATCTGAGAAGCACTTTATCTGCCCTTCCATTCTAAATGAAAGCTTTGCTGGATAGAGTATTCTTGGATGTAGGTCCTTGCCTTTCATGACTTGGTATACTTCTTTCCAGCCCCCTCTTGCCTGAGAGGTCTCATCTGAAAAATCAGCTGACAGTCTTATGGGAATTCCTTTGTAAGTAACTGTCTTCTTTTCTCTTGCTGCTTCTAAGATTCTCTCCTTATTTTTAATCTTGGGTAATGTCATTATGATGTCTCTTGTTGTGTTCCTCTTTGGGTCCAACTTCTTTGGGACTCTCTGAGCTTCCTCAACTTGCTGGAAGTCTATTTCCTTCACCAGCTTGGGGAAGTTCTCCTTCATTATTTGTTCAAGTAAACTTTCAATCCCTTGGTCTTCCTCTTCTCCTTCTGGTACCCCTATGACTCAGATGTTGGGATGTTTAAAGATGTCCTGGAGGTTCCTAAGCCTCTCCTCATTTTTTCTTCAAATGAGTTCTTGTTTCTTCATTCTTTTCTGGTTGAATGTTTTTTCTTCCTTCTGGTCCACACTGTTGATTTGAGTCCTAGTTTCCTTCCTGCCACTATTGGTTCCCTGTACATTTCCCCTTATTTCTCTTAGCGTATTCTTCATTTTTTCATCTAATTTGCAACCAAATTCAACCAATCCTGTGAGCATCCTGATTACCAGTGTTTTGAACTGTGCACCTGATAGGTTGGCTATCTGTTCGTCGCTTAGTTGTATTTTTTCTGGCGTTTTGATCTGTTCTTTCATTCGGGCCATTTTTTTTCCTTGGTGCACCTGTTACTTTAAGGGGCGGAGCCTTAGGTGTTCACCAGGGCGGGGTAACTCACGTCGCTGCATTATTTTGCTGCTTGTGGGGGCAGGCCTGAGAGGGAACAATGGCGCCTGCTCTGCTCTAGGCCAGCTTTCAGTCACTTCCCCCGATACCCACAAGAAAATTGGGCCCTTCAGTGCTGGTTCCCAGGTGGGAAGGCTTGTGTAGTTCTAAGTCCCTGTGGGTCTCTCCCATGAACTCTCCTGTGAGGCTGGGATTTCCTCCAGCTGCTGCCTCAACCCCCACAGGGGTTTTCAATCAGTGGTTTGCGGCTTTATTTCCCCTCGATGGTGGGTTGAGTGGTCTGCTCCGCTCCCTGTTTATCTGTGCACGAATGAGGGACTGGCCTGGTACACCAGTCTCGGCCCCCGCTGGGTCTGGGTTGGCCAGCTGCAGGTTTCCCTAAGTACACCTGCCATCTCTCTGGGTAGCTGCAGTATTGCCTGCCTCGCTCCACAAACCGCTGTCTCAGCGCACACTCTCTGCCCAGCTCTGCCCAGCTCTGCCCCACTTACCAGTCTGGATGAATGTGTCTTCTTTAACTCCTTGGTTGTCGGACTTCCATACAGTTCAATTTTCTGTCAGTTCTGGTTGTTTTCTGTTTTTAAATTGTTTTTCCTCTTTTGGTTGTGTGAGGAGGCCCTCCATCTCTGCCATTTACTTGAGATGTAAAAGACTGTTTTGGTACAGCTTTCAAATGAAGAATAATTTTACATTTTAAAACATTGGTAAAATAAAACAAAACAAAGAAAGATATGCAACAGGGGCCTATATGATCCTTTATAGAATAGATTTTCTACCTTGGTTTAGATTATTTATATTTAATGTGATTATTAGTTATGATTTGATTTAAGTCTATCATCTTCCTATTTGTTTTTTACTTGTCTCATCTGATACATTTTGCTTTTTTCTAGTTTTTTTGGATTATTTGATATTTCTATAATAATTACATTTAATCTCTTTTGTTGGCATGTTAGCATTTATTCTTTGTTTTGCTAGTTTAGTGGTTGCTTTAGGGCTGTCTGTATGTCAAAAACTGTTCTTATTTCACCTTCGTTTTAAAAAGATTTTTCACTCGGTTTAGTTCCATTTGACAGCTTTCTTTTAGTACGTTCAAGCTGTTGAGCCACTGTCTTCTCATTTGCATTGTTTCTGACAAGAAGTCTTTCTTTCTCTGGCTACTTTTAAGATTTTCTCTTTATCACTAGTTTTGAGAAACTTGATTATAGTGTGTTTTGGTGTAGTTTTCTTCAGGTTTCTTGTGCTTGTTGTTCATTTAGCTTCCTTACTATGTGAGCCCTTTTCTCCATCAAATTTTGAAAATCTTCAGTCATTGCTGCTTCAAATATATTTTTCTTACTCCCCTTTTCCTTCTCTCTTTGGGTACTCAAATTTTATATTTATTATGCTGCTTAAAGTAGTCCCACACCTCACTGATGCTCTTTTAATTTACTTGGGTTCTTTTTGCTCTACACGTTTTATTTGGGATATATCTTCAAATTCACTCATCTTTTTTTCAACATCTAATTTGCTGTTAATCACTTCCAATATATTTTCCTTCTCAGACACTGTACTTTTTATCTCTAGAAGCTCAGTTTTGGCCATTTTCATATCTTTCATGTCTCTAGTTTCTTCTTGAACATATGAAATACAGTTATAATAGTTTCTTATGTTAATTCTAATATCTATATCAGTTCTGGGTCAGTTCCAATGAGTTGATACTTCTCCTAATTAAGAGTCATGTCATCCTGCCTTCTTACGTTCCTGGTAATTATCAATCAGCCATTATAAATTTTACCTTGAACTTTATTAAGGAATACAGTTAAGTTCTTTGGAAAAAGTGGGATCCTTTCAGATCTTGCTTTTATAATTTGTTCTGTGGTTCCACAGAAGTGCTTAGTGTAGAGCTGGGGCAAGTCTTCCCTCAGTGTTCTGTCCAATCTCCAGTGAATTTTGAGTTTATCAATATGTCTGGTGGTAATGGGCACTATTCCTGCCCCCATATGAGCACATCTACTGCTCCCTTTAATACTTTTGGATGTATTTTCCAGCCTCAGCCAGTTTCCTCACCCACAGGTACTGATCAGTACACTGTGGAATATGTAAGGAGGACCCTTTGTAGCTCCCTAGAATTCTCTTCTCCCCAATACTCAGCCTTGTGAATGTTCCTCACCTTGGTCTCCCTGGACTCTCTACCCCGCTTTCTCAACTTAGAGTACCTGCTGGGTTCTTCTGCCTGAGTGCCCCGGCCCACGCCACAGCCTGGAATCTACCTGAGACAAGAAGTAAGCTGGAGAAACCATAGGGTTCCCCCCATTTGTATCCCTTCTCTCAAGACTTACTACTCCTTATTGCCTGACATTCAGTGTCTTGAGAACTGTGTTTTATGTATTTTGTATCTTTGTTGTTGTTGTTTCAAACAACAAGATAAAGCTGGCCCTTGTTACTCCATTTTTGGTGCTGAACATTTTCACTATTCTTTTATTCATTCATCTGTTCAACAAATACTTGTGTCCCATTGCTGTGCTCTGAGGGCCTGAGAAGACTCAAATGAAAAAGTCTGCTCTGTGAGGTTGCAGTTATGTCTGTTCCGTCATTGCTGTAGCTCTGGAGAATGGGCAGAGTCCTTGATCATCCCAGTGGTCAGAAGTATTTGGGTGGATTGACAATTCTAACTTGATATGCAGGTTTAATATGCACATAGCCACTGGAAAGAATGCTTTAATCCACAAGGGAGAATCCAAAGGCCACACAGAGGAGGAGGTGACATTTAGCCCCTTCATAATGGAGGGAAAGGAGTCTGCCAGAGGGAAAAGGTGGGGAGGGCATTCCAGGCAGGTAAACTAACATGAAGAAATGAAACTAACAAAGGCGTGAAGGAATGAAGAAGCATAATATGTTCACAAATGAAAATATACTTGGAATGTTTTATGTGTGAGGGGCAAAGAATAGGAGCTGGTATTTAGGAGCCAGATCGTATAAGATTGTGTATATTGTGCTCATGTTGTAAATACTTTTTAAAAAGGAAACACCATTTCTAGTAAGTAGAGTATAACCATTGGAGAAAAGAAAACGAGAGAAAGGATGAAATCACAATATGAGATAAGTACAGAGAGCTAGAACCCTGTAGTATGAGTGAACAGAAAGCTAACTTCCTTGGAAGCTGGAAATTAGGCCCAGGATTAGGGTGAGGCAAGTGAGGCCCCAAGGGAGCTAAATGTAAGGAGACCCTCACTCTCATTTATGAAAGTGTCCACCCTGCACTTACTTGCTCTGGAGAGTGAATCTCTTTAAATTTGAACCCTAGACACCAAACTTGACTCACCCTGGCCTAGGCCCTGATAGGGAGATTTCTCATCTCCTGCAGGCACTCAAATCACAAATCAATGGCATAGAGGCCAAAATAGAAAAAGGATGAAGACCACAAATTAATAGGCAACATACAGGCATAAACAGTATGTAGAGAAAACACTTATTGGAGCAAAAAGAATTGCAGCTAGGTCCATTACCTGGAGCTTTGAACATCAGCAAAAGTCAGTCACATATGAATATTCTCTACCACGAATATGGAAAATTTGAGTTAAATCTCTCTCAAAGTAAAAATTCCATTCATACTTTATGAAGAGACAGCGATTTCACCCTGGCTGCCTAGCATGAGTCCGTGGTGAGGCTTGGAGGAAGGGTGGCCATACTAGCTCCCTCAGTCAGGTGGGGCTTATTTGGGAAAGGTGTGTGCCCTAAAGCCTTGCCACCCTAGGTGACACCAGCAGAGGCATCATCTGCGAGCTTATCAGAAATGCAGAATCTCAGGCCTCGAAACAGACTTGCTTTTTTCCCAAGATCCTCAGGTGATTTCTATGCACATCAGAGTTTGAGAAGCGCTGTTAGAGATGATTTTCTCAGGGTTGGTTCCAAAGGACTTTGCTTCCTGGAATACATTAAAAATGGCATTGGGTTGAATGGTGGTCCTTAAAAGGTTATGTCCGTGCCCTAATCCCCAAAACTTGTGAATATAACTTTATCTGGAAAAAGAGTCTTTGCTGATGTAACAAGATCAAGGAGCTTGAGAAGAGATCATCCTAGATGGGTTCTAAATCAAATGACAATTGTCCTTATGGGTGAGGTAGAGGGAGAACTGACAGAGTAAGAAGAGGAGACGGCAATATGACACTGAGGTAGAGAAGCCTAGGGACACCAGGAATCTCTAGAAACTGGAAGAGGCAAGGACCAGACTCTCCCCTACCACAATTTGCTATGACACTAATACAGAACTACCTAGTTTATTTATTCATTCATAGAGTTAATAGCCAGTAGTTTAGTAACATTTATTAATTGCCTTCTATGTACCATTTCACAGATGTAGAAACCGAGACCTATAGAGCTGAGACTTGCTCATTGTCATACCTAGTGAGTAAATGGAAGAACTAGGGCTTAAGGCCAGATCATTTCATTTCAAATCCACATTGTCTTTCCACTACACAATCCTTTAGAAGCCAAAATTCAGGCCAAGAGTGTCCACCTAGACCCGAATATAATTCTTGCAAAATCAAGGTCTTTGCATTAGCACATACACAGAATACCTCTACTCACAATTCTTGTTTTTAGTACACTGGGGAAGATAAAAATAGTCAACCTCTTTTGGTATAAATCTCTATCATGTTTTTCCCAAGTCCAGAATCCTGGTGCCTTCTTCTATCTAATACACTCTCCTTGTATCAGAACAGGAAAAGAGCTGATGTTTTCACTTATGTGAACCAATCCACTCTGATGTCTTACCTCTGCCACAGCATTTGCCTTTTATGCCTGTCATAGTTAATATAGAATGAACACTTTATCTCTTGCCATGGAGCAGCAAGACAGTTAGGCACATGTAATTAGGTACAATTAGGTAAAAGACAATTAGGTATAAAGAGGGCCCTGGAAATGCTGCTGAAAAGTGATCATTTTAAGGGTCTGAGATGATGAAGTCAAAAAGAATGATGATATCCTATCTTCCTCATTTATTCATCATGTTTTCACCCAACATGCCTATATTGAGCACTTTCTATGTGTTAAGCACTGTTCTGGATCTTGGGGGTAGAGTTCTGTACAAGAGAGCCCCGGCCAGTGCCCTCATGTGGTCAAGGGTGATGCCTGGTGGGAAAGGCCCATGAGTGAAATTGGTCAGGGTGAAGACAATCTCATGTACACATGATGATTTGGGGGCAGTTGGGGTTCATCATTGTCACCAGGATATGGCAGGGCCTGTGGCAAATTGTAGGAATTCCCTTCTTGCTCCAAAAGTGAGCAAGAAAGTGAGCTCCAAATAACTCACTTTCACCTAAAGCACCTCATTTAAACGGGTGGTCCCCAGTCCTGAATGCATACTATAGCAGGCGTAGGCACAGGAAGCTACAAGAGCTCTGAAGGGGGCAGCTAAACAAGGTATTTCTTGTGCCATGCTGAAAAAGATGAGCCATGAGACCCTGCTGTCCTGTTCAATCACTGGCAGTCATCATTTCCTGCGCCAGCAATTTTTTTTGCAGCTGGGACCCAAAGTGAGACCATAGTTTCATGGACTAGGCTCACATGTATCAGGACTTATTAAACACATCCTTTTTGTTCAGCCTCCATACATCACCCGGCACAGCCCATTATTCACAGATTGCAGGCTACTGAGTAAACATCCACTTTAGATAAGCTTCCCAGAGGAAAAAAAGAAGAAACAGAGCTGGGCCTGCACTAGAAGGAGCAAGGGCATCAGTAGCATGGGAAGTGCAAGTATGAGGCCACCTGGTGAGGGTGAAGGGGCTGGGTAGAGCAGAAGGTGGCACAATAAGCCACCTGTGTCCTTTTAAAGGGATGAACTTAAGTTGAACTTTCCAGCATTAACTTTACTTTGATATTCCTGTGTCCTTGGGAACCTGGAAACAAAGCTATATTTATTTGCAGACCAGTTCCACATTTTCCCGTCAGTTTTTTCAATGCCAGTAGCAGCTTTTAAAGCTAAAAGCAGCCCCATCTAGGAAAGAAATTAGGATCATGCAGACCATGCGTATTCTGAAAGCCAAGGCTGCCACAACTCCAAGAAATGCCTCTCCCACTGACCTCATTGGATGGAGTCACAAGAGCAAGGGTACAATATGCCTTTCAGTCTTCCTAAAGCTGTGGCAAACAAGTTGTCCCTAGAGCTCCTTTTCTGGGAAGCCCATGAGTATCCTCTAAAAGGACAAAAGATGGAGGTATACATAGATACACTTTTTCTCCTCACACAACCAAAAGAAGAATAACAACAAATTTAAAGCAAAAGCAACCAGAACTGCCAGAAAATAGAACTGTATGGAATTCCAACAACCAAAGAGTTAAAGAAGAAACATTCAGACCAGTAGGAGAGGCAAAGATGGGCAGCCTGGGCAGAGAGGATGCGTGGCAAAGCAGTAGCTGGAGGATCCAGGAGGTGAGGTGGTCACTAGCAGACTGGGGCAGACAAGGTAGTGGCTGGTGGAGCAGGTGGTTTCATATTTGTGTGTGGATAAACCAGGATGAGCAACTGGGAGCAAGACAGACCGTGCAACCCAGGGTTCCAGCACAGGGAAATAAAGCCTCAAAACATCTGGCTATAAAAATCTGTGGTGGTTGCAGTGGCAGGAGAAACTCCAAGCCTCACAGGAGAGTTTGTTGGAGAGACCCACAGGGCCCTAGAATGTACACAAGCTTACCCACCCAGGAATCAGCATGAGAAGGGTCCAATTTGCTTGTGGGTAGTGGAGGAAGTAAATGAAAGCCAGCCGGGAGCCGAGCAAGTGACATTGTTCCCTCTTTGACCCTCCCCCACCCCCATACAGCACCACAGCACAGCAATATGGGCTGCCCTGCCCTGGCAAATTCCTAAGGCTCTATCCCTTACTATGTAACAGCTGGCCAAGACAAAAAAATATGACCCAAATGAAAGAACAGATCAAAGCTCCAAAAATAGAACTAAGCAATGAAGAGATAGCCAACCTATCAGATGCAGAGTTCAAAACACTGGTAATCAGGATGCTCACAGAAATGGCTGAGTTCAGTCGCAAAATAGAGAAAAAAGTAAAGGCTATGCAAAGTGAAAGAAAGGAAAATGTACAGGGAACCAACAGTGAAGGGAAGGAAACTGGGACTCAAATCAGTGATTTAGAATAGAAGGAAGAAAGAAACATTCAACCAGAACAGAATGAAGAAACAAGAATCCCAAAAAATTAGGAGAGGCTTAGGAACCTCCAGGAAAACTTTAAACATTCCAACATCCAAATCATAGGGGTGCTAGAAGGAGAATAGGAAGAGCAAGAAATGGAAAACTTATTTGAAAAAATAATGAAGGAGAACTTCCCCAATCTGGTGAAGGAAATAGACTTCCAGGAAGTCCAGGAAGCTCAGAAAGTCCCAAAGAATTTGGACCCAAGGAAGCACATACAAAGGCACATCATAATTACATTATCCAAGATTAAAGATAAGGAGAGAATCGTAAAAGCAGCAAGAGAAAAGAAGACAGTTACCTACAAAGAAGTTCCCATAAGACTCTCAGCTAATTTCTCAAAAGAAACCTTACAGGCACGAAGGGGCTGGAAAAAAGTATTCAAAGTCATGAAAGGGAAGGACCTACATCCAAGATTATTCCATCCAGCAAAGCTATCATTTAGAATGGAAGGGCAGATAAAGTGCTTCCCAGATAAACTCAAGTTAAAGGAGTTCATCATCACCAAGTCATTATTGCATGAAATGTTAACAGGACTTACCTAAGAAAAAGAAGATGATCAAAACTATAAACAGTAAAAGGACAACAAACAACTATCACAACTGAACCTAAAAAATAAAATTAAATAAAATAAAAACAAACTAAGCAACCAACAAGAACAGGAACAAAATCACAGAAATGGAGATCACATGGAGGGTTATCAGTGGGGAAGGGGATGGGGGAAATGTACAGGGAATAAGAAGCATAAATGGTAGGTACAAAATAGACAGGGGGAGGTTAAGAATAGTATAGGAAATGGGGAAGCCAAAGAACTTACATGTGTGACCCATGGACATGGACTAAGGTGGGGGGGTGCTGGTGGGAGAGGGGATGCAGGGCAGCAGGGGATAAAGGGAAGAGAAAAATGGGACAGCTATAATACCATAATCAATAAAATATTTTTTAATTAAATAAATAAAGGACTTCAAATCTAGGGCAATTGACTTGAAGCTTCTCAGTAATTATGAGGTCCTAGTGGATATTGCTGAGCTAACTTATGCATTTTGTCAATATCAGCAACAATCATAGAGATTGGCATTAAATTATTTTATTTCACACCCAGAAGCACATTAAAAGGGTTCTTGGAAGTCAGGGGCAATAATTGGGGCTAATTGAATAAGGAAGACAAACCATCTGAAAGGGAGGGGTCATTAAGAGTAGGTAATAGAAGTCCCAAATGGGTCAGACTGCAATGATTTAGCAGGAGAAAACCTGAGTCCAAATCCCAGTTAGGCTACTTGACGGGCTTTTTAATTTTTGGTCAATTATTTAACCCAGAGGTCCCCAACCTCCAGGTCAAGGACCAGTACTAGTCCGGGCCTACTAGGAACCGGGCTGCACAGCAGGAGGTGAGCTTGAATGTAATGCTTTGGAATCATCCCCAAACCATCTCCCCACCTGTCTGTGGAAAAGTTGTCTTCCATGAAACTGATCCCTGGTGCCAAAAAGCTTGGGGACCGCTGCTAACCTCTCTAAGCTTCAGTTTCCTCATCTGAGGATATTTGGTGAGAGAACATAGTGCTTTGTACTGTCTTATTCAGAATAAAAGCACTCCGTGAGTAGTACTTAGAAACACAGCAGCAGATGAAGACAGCCACAGGTAGGAGGAGCACAGAGGGTGCAGCTGACTGTCATCAGGCAGGAAGTGGATGAGAGGGAGGCAGGAGGCTAGACACAAGGGGATTATCACAGCATCAGTCCAGCACCCAGGTTCAAGCTCCTCAGCCCTGGCTGCACATTGGAGTCATTTTAAGCCCACTTTAAGGAGTTTTTATTTGTCTGTTTTGTTTTTTAATATCCGTGCTTGGACCTCACCCCCACTCCCTATGTAGTTGGTCTGGTGTGGGGGCAGAGCATCGGTAGGCCTTTTTTCCCTTTATTTATTTATTTATTTTTTTAAAGATTTTATTTATTTATTTTAGAGAGAGGGGAAGGGAGGGAGACAGAGAGAGAGAGAAACAGCAATGTATGGTTGCCTCTCACATGGCCCTCACTGGGGACCCAGCCCGCAACCCAGGCATGTGCCCTGACGGGGGATCGAACTGGGACCCTCTGGTTCCCAGCCCGCGCTCAATCCACGGAGCTACACCAGCCAGGGCGGCCTTTTTTCCCTTTAATTTCCTATGTGTTTCTAACGCGCTGCCAGAACTGAGAACCTCTGGTTTAGATGATACAAATCTAGATGATCTTGAATTCTGTTCCAACACCCAAAAGAGCTCAAGAGAAAAAGAAAGGAATCTAGAATGACTGCTGGGTTCTCGACCTGAAATTAACTGAAAGGCTAGAGTTGCCATTTCTCGAGATGAAAAGGACTATGGAAGAGCTACTTTGAACCCAGCAGTGAGTATGTGAAGCACTGGGGATATTAGACTGCCCTTCTGGAGACAGAGTGTGCATACAGATAATGACACTGCTTTGTCATTAGGGCTCTAGGAGCAACCTGCACTGGGAGCCACAGATGCACAGAGACTGACCAGACTAACTGCTTGGGGAGGCTTTGCAGGAGGATCATGTGGTCAACAGTGTGTGGCATAAACTGAAAAGGACATGAAACTGGAGGTGGGGGAGAGAATGGGCTGGAGGTCATAGTCAGCAAGCAGTGATGGAGAAGGAGTTGGGGAAAGCTGGGTGGCACCATGAGAACAGAAGCTGCAGGATGCTTGGGGTGAGCCCAGTAAGGGGTCTGTCAGTGAAGGCTCTCCCTTCTCGCACTCTCTCCTTAAGCACCTTTGCTTTGCTCCTGGTCCCAGCGCTGTTGCAGACAGCTTCCCTCTCCTGGAAGCGCACAGTCATTCTGCACTTCGCTTGTGTGGCCTTCGAGTTCCTGTTTCTGAAAAGCAGAATGACCTAATGAAATGGGATGGACCTTTCACCTTTTTAATGACCTCAGTCTCCTCCAACCTCTCGGTTTTTCTCTAAAAGCAGTTTCTGCCTCTTGGCTTTCCAAACTGCAGCCGCTCAGACACTGAGTTACCGGGCCCTTGGTTTTCTTCCACCTCAACCGCCTTCACTGAAAGATTAGTCTTCCCGCAGATACAGAAGTACACAGTGTCAGTAAATTGGAATTTGCATAATCTTTGGGGGAAAGCCCTTACATCGTGCCAAGATATCAGGACAGTAGTGCATCTTTATTATGTTGCTCAGATGCTGTTGGAGAGCTTCAGCCCGGATAAGTAATTCATTTTTGTTTAGTTTGGTTTAGTTTAGTTTTAGTGTCCCTGAGACTTTCTGTGAGGTCAGCACTTTACTTTGAGTTCCAGCTCCAGAGTTCTCCACGGACCCCACAATAATTATCACATTATGGGGGGGAGGGGCAGGAAAGGCCACAGCAGCACCCAGAAAAACAACACAAAGTTCATGTTGTTATGGTGATTTCTGTCATGTATGTGTCTTGTGTGTATATATATATATGTACACACAGACACACACACATCACAACCCTCATGCCTGAAATATGAGCATACTCATGTGTATGCGTATCTATAATTTATGCTTGAATTACAAATGTAATGATAAGTTATAGATACACATATACAGGCATATATATGTATATATAATTTACGATTATGAGAAAGTATTAACTAGGATGCCAAGCCTTACCCGAATCCACACCCTAAATCATCCTCTTTGGCAAGTTTTGAAACCTCCCCAAGGAGTAAATTTCCATGTGAAAGCATTTCATCCAGTTTAAATGTAGTCCAAAGATTTAACTATTTAGCATTGCCTTTTCATAATCTGCTTTAATTGTTATTGATTTGTATGTTTGGAAAGTGCCCTGAGATCATAAAGGCCGTCCGTCTGTTTCACTGCTGGTCATTTGCTGGTTGGTCTCCAGTTCATCCTTGGTCTCTCTTCAGCACTTCTGCAGATGGTCCCTCCTTCTGCCCCGCAGAGGTCCCTACTCCTGTAGCAAGTCAATAACAAACAAACTGGTAAATAATAGGCAAGTAAATAAAATCAATTATTTAAAAGCAGATTTATTATGAGAAAGCAATTGGGCCTTTATTCAGCAGTAAATAGAAATAAAAGATAGATGTATATTCTAATTTAAAAATAAATACAATTAGAATCAGAACAGGACAATCAAGAAAATTTCTGCCCCAGCCTTGAGCAAGGTGCTGCGCTGTACCCCTCCTGTGCTAGTCTGTGACAAGTCCTGTCTCCTCCGGGTTGTCTGGATTTAGGCTCTCAGATTTTCAGTAGGGGTCTGAAAAGTTTTAGTTATCTTTTAGTCTTTCATTGACTGATAATAGCAGGGGGGAAAGCCAATTATAATGACATGGTGGGGAGAAGACTGGTATTTTGGTGATGGATGAAGTTAAAATTTCACAGAACATTTTACAATCTATTGACTAGTTTATAATTATAAAGTAACTTTCCCCCATAGCATCATCATTTATATTTGTCTCATTTAAATGCGTTTAAACCACTTTGCAAGGCTGAAGTGTTTAACGCTGGTCTTCCCCTCCATAACAGGAAAAGAATAACTCAGCTGCTGCGTGAAAGAGAAAAATTAGAATTTGAGCTGTGTCAGTCACTAGGAAGCTGTAAAAATAAATAGTGGGACTTAAGAATATATGACAATAAAATCTCCCTTATTCAGTAAATTGTCTAGAAACCATTCCATATCTGTGTTCTAAAGCTATTCTATTTTGTTTAAATGTAGTATTTTAAAATGGAGATTCAAGTGGAAGGCAAAAGGTAGGTAATTTATCCTTTTAGAAACAAAGCAGCTTGGGATATGTTTGCATGGTAAAGTGAAAATACTAAGCAAATTAATGAAAATTAACTTTCTACAGCTTAAGCTTTAAGGTCAGCAGGAGAACAGTATTACAGCAAGTACGCAGGGCTGTGTGCCAGGGAAGTTTTCTGTTTTGGACAGGGAAGTCTTGGGGTTAGTGGGTGTTCAGACATATTAGAAACATGAGATCATCCAAAACATGCAATTTGTCAAACTGCCTGTAGCAAAGAAGTTGCTTCAAGGCAAAGATGATTCACTAGGGGGAAGGAAGTTGGAGGTGAATTGTTCAAGAAGTGAGTTATTTAGGATTAAATTCAAATTGCCTCTAAACAACATAGCAAGCAAACAATAAAAACCAAAGAAGTAAACAAATGCATGCCTCTTTTGGAGAACTATCTATTCAGGTTCTCTGCCCGTGTTTCACTTGGGTTATTTGTCTTATCAGTGTTGAGCTGTATAAATTTTTTATGTATTTTGGAAATTAACCCTTTATCAGATGTATCATTGGCAAATATGTTCTTCCATTCAGTGGGTTCCCTTTGCATACTATTGTTTTTTTTTCTTTTTCGCTATGCAAAAGCTTTTCAGTTTGACATAGTCCCATTTGTTTATTTTTTTTCTTTGTTTCCCTTGCCTGAGGAGCTATATCGGCAAAAATATTGCTACAATAAATGTCTGAAATTGTAATGCCTATGTTTCCTTCTAGAATTTTTATGGTTTACAGTTTACATTTAAGTCTTTAATTTATTTTGAGTTTATTCCTTTGTATGGTGTTAAGTTAGTGATCTAGTTTCAGTTTTTGCATGTATCTGTCCAATTTTCCCAGAATCATTTATCAAAGAGACTTTCTTTAGCCCATTGAATGCTCTTGCTTCCTTTGTCAAATATTAATTGACCATATAGGCATGGGTTTATTTCTGTGCTCTCTATTCTGTTCCATTGATTGATATGCCCATTTTTATGCCAGTACCATGCTGATTTGATTACTATAGCTTTGTACTATAGTTTAATATCAGGTAGTGTGATACCTCAAACTTTTTTCTTTCTCAAGATTGGCTATTTGTGGTCTTTTGTGATTCCATATAAGTTTTTGGAATATTTGTTCTAGATCTGTGAGATATACCCTTTGTATTTTAATAGGAGTTGTGTTGATCCTGTAGATTGATTTGAGTAGTATGGACATTTTAATTATTTTAATTTTTCTATCCATGAACACAATATATGCTTCCACTTATTTGTATCTTTCTCAGTCTCTTTCTTCAGAATCTTATAATTTTCCAAGTACAGGACTTTTACCTCCTTGGTTAAATTTATTCCTAGGTACCTTAATTTTTTGTTATTGTTGCAATAGCAAATGGGATTGTTTTCTTAATTTATCTTTCTGATAGTTTATTATTTGTATATAAAAATGACATCAATTTCTGAATATTAGTTTTGTATCCTACTACTTTGCCAAATTCATTTATTAGATCTAGTAGTTTTTTGGTAGAGTCTTTAGGGTTTTCTCCATACAATATGATGTCATCTGCAAATAATGACAGTTTTACTTCCTCCTTTCCAATTTGGATGCCTTTTATTATTCTTCTTGTCTGATTGCTGTGGCTAGGACTTCCAGTATTATGTTGAATAACAGTAGTAAAAGCAGACATCCCTCTCTTGTCCCTGATCTTAAAGGAAACACTTTAAATTTTTCCCATTGATTATGATGTTGGCTGTGAATTTGTCCCATATGGCCTTTATTATGTTGAGGACATACAGATGGCCAATAAACATGAAAAAATGCTCAACGTCACTAATCATCAGAGAGATGTAAATTAAAATCACAATGAAATATCACCTCATGTGTGGCAGAATGGCCATCATCCATAAATCAACAAACAAGTGCTGGCGAGGATGTGGAGGAAAGAGAACTCTCATGCAGTGTTGATGGGAATGCAGATTGATGCAGCCACTATAGAAAATAATATGGAGGTTCCTCAAAAAATGAATAACGGAGCTGCCTTTTGACCCAGCAATCCCACTTCTGAGAATATATCCAAAGAACAAAACATTGATTTGAAAGAATATATGTACCGCTATGTTCACTGTGGTGTTATTTACAATAGCCAATATCTGGAAATAGCTCAAGTGCCCATCAGTAGGTGAGTGGCTAAAAAAACTGTGGTACTTTATACAGTGGAATACTATGGATCCATAAAAAAGGATATCTGGCCTTTTGAGACAGTGTGGATGGATGTGGAGAGCACTGTAATAAGTGAAATAAGCCAGTCAGAGAAAGAAAAATACCATTATGATCTCACTTATATGTGGGATCTAATGAACAAAATAACTTGAAAAACAAAATAGAAACAGAGGCTTGGATACATGGAACATACTGACAGCTGGCAGAACGGAAGGAGGTGGGGGAATTGGATGAAAGAAGGTGAAGGGATTAGCCAAAAAATATAGAGGTAACACATAGACACAGTAACAGTGTGGTGATAGCCAGAGGGAAAGGGGAGTGGAGCCTAAGTGGAAACTGGCAAAGGAGGGGAAATTGGGGATGGGAAGAGACTTTGCTTGGGGCAGTGGTACATGACTGAGTGTGCAGATGATGTTTTATTGAGCTGTTCACTTGAAACCTGTATGGTTTCATAAACCAATGTCACCCCAATAAATTCAGTTAAAAAGTGCATGCCTTCTTTAAGTGATAAGGGAAAGGTGAACCGTTCTGTGAGAGCTGTTGATGCAGCTCTGCTCCAATCCCTGAAGCACTGAAATCACCTCTGGCTCTGCCCCCAAAGTGTTTTGATTCCAATGGAAATGCCATTTTGAATATTCCATACAAGTGGGAGAGGAAATTTGTGGTTTTTAAGATTTTTCTCTTAATTGTAATATTACTTTAGGTTTTTATATGCACACTTTTTTAGTTTCTCAATGCTTAAAAAAAGGTGAGTATTTGAATTTCTAATATTTGTCTTGATATTGAATAATTATTCCCTACATAGAATTGTTTTTGCATTTATTTATGAAAGCCAAAGATTTAAGATCCACAACTTACAGTTATTAAAAATTGCTACTTGTTAGTGACTCAGCCTCATGGTAATAACCTGGGAGAAAAAACTAATAGACAAAGAACAAACAAATAATGTTGCTTAAGTAAATTCCTGCACTATTTGTTGTTTTTGGCTCTAGAATTTGTTTGCTTAGCCCTATTGTTTCCTAAAATTGGAAGATTGAACTTTAGATTTAATATAAGGATCCAAATTGACCTTTTCTTATATTCTTTTTTTTTTTTGTATCTCCAATCTGTTTAAAGACTATGTAGCCATATTTGAAAAACCTTTGACAAGAATACCACAACTTCCCATTGCTATGCCAAGGCAGACATCACTAACTGATTATGGCACTCTTTTCCCGATGAGTTTGGACAGAGCCACCCAACTCTATGCAATGTTCCAAGCAGCCCCTATGACTGGTTGGAATTAGCATATGAAATCATTCCTGTTTGATGTCTTAGGGCCAGTTGCTGTTGGAGTTTTTGAAATTTTTAAATATACAAGGTGAGACTCATGCCAAAGGGACATTTTTCATAACTTATATATACCAGAAACTATATATAAAGACAATAAGGAAGTAGCAACATTCATAATCTATTATCTATTTTGTTGCTGTTCACTAAATGGCTTTGTTTTATCACTGTTGCTATTTCAGTGCAACATAATTACATATAATGGAGTGTATATGCTCCTTTAATAGAGTTTATTATTTAGGCTTTGCCATAACTATTTTTATTTCTTTTATTACAGTGTATAAAGATATTGAGGAGGGAGGCTTTTTTAAGTTGAAAAGATGGTTTTTAATTATTATGGCTTGCTTTGGTTGGAGCTGCTTTTCATAATTAACACATATTAGAGTCAATTGCAGCCATGTATTTTCTGCTCACTGGAGTATACAAAATTAAACTTTCCTCAGTGGGCTGTTTGTGCAGTAGCCTTATCACCGTGGCCTTCTGCACACTCCGGCAATGGCAATATTATGTTAATATGCCGATCTATACCATCTATGCTGTTGTGGGTATTAGATCAACTTTTTGCAGAGTTTACACAATGTCACATTTGCTTGATGAATATGTCTATAGTATAAAATTTCGTTTTAGCAATTCAAGAGTCAGATCAGGCTGACTGATCAGCAGGTGCAACCTGAGGGCTGGGATCATAATGAAAGAGGCACAGAATTACCATGTGTTACTGACTTTGTTGAAACAACACAAACTGCTAGTCTGAAGCTCTATTTTTCTTCTAAACTTCTCTTCTCAATTTGTACTGCTGTTCACCCCAGAGACTGGCTAGCCCTTCAACAGACCCATTTTCTCTTCTTCCTGGGCACACAGCTGGACTACATCTCCCAATCATACATTCACTTAAGTATGTCCATGTGGCTCTGATCCAGCCCGTAGAATGTGAGTAGAAGTGGTGCAAGCCACTTTCAGGCCTAGCTTGTAACTTCTCAGATGCATCCTCCATGTTCTTTCATCTTCTGCCAGATTGAGGCAAACAAGCACAGTGACCTTAAAAGTCAAAACTGAAGATTATGAAGCCACAAGTTGGAAGGAGCCCGAGACTCTGAATCACCACCGATTAGGAACACCAACTGGGCTTTACAGAGACAGAAGGCAGATATGTATGATGGAGCCATTATACGTTATTGGATGTGCTGATAATAGCAGCTAGCATTATAACTAATATACAGTTTTTCCAAGCAATTCCTTAGGTCGGTGGTTCTCTATTCAGTTATAGGGTTGAAGGAAGAAAGCAGATCAAGTTGGAAGTAGGCTAAATTCCGAGGTAACTTTTTCATCTGCATACTCTAGTCTTCCCTTACTCAGATTCTTATTCATAACCCTGGCATGCCATACCGGGTTGCAGGAGGCAGAGCATTATGGAAAGAATAATATACCAAGGAACCTGAGGCAAGGAAACTTTAAGTAACTCCCTTAAAGTCACATGACTAGGAACTGGCAAAGCCAGGATTCCTAGACATGGGTGGTCTAACTCCAAGCCCACATTTGTAACCACCTTGTTAGCCTGTCTCCTGCCCCCTGCTTGCCCTGTCAGAGAACTTGGACTTTGCTGGATTTCTTTAATGGGGCGACCTCCAGATTGTCTATAAGTACACCTTCTACTTGGCCCATCCTATCTGCAATAACATCCTAATACTAATTTGCTATCTGACATCCGAGCAACAACTTTACAGCTTTGTTCAGTAAAAGTGCACGTTATCATCCAGCAGTATCTACGGGGGAGAATATCACTGTGCACTCCGAAGCAGTATCCATGACTTGTGAGCTATCTTGCTGCTGCTTCCTTAATTTACCTGGTTAGTTGAGAGTTGACTATACATGAAAGGGGAATGTCTAGTGCCAGCGCTAGAAACCTATTACAACATTAAGCCTAGGAATAGCCCATTGGCATGTTTTACAGAACAACTATACCACTGGAAACATTCCTACTCCCTTTAATGGGTTCTAGTGGAGCACAGTGGTTAAAAAGTGTAGGCTTACAGCCATACAACCCAGGTTCAAATCTGAGTTCACCCACTTACAAGCTTTTTCCATGAGCAAGTTATTTAACCTCTAAAAATGTGGTAAAATATTTAATAACATAAATAACATAATATTTCACCAATGTAAATGTAAACAGCCAGGTAAGCTACATTTGGACTATAAGACACACCCCCATTTTCCTCCCAAATTTGGGGGGGAGTACGTCTCTTAGTACGAAAAATATGGTATATATGTGTTGATCTTGCTTACTAAGTAATATTTCACACTAAAAGAAATTGGAGCTCCTTGAAGAAATTAATGGGGTAAAAAAAAGCAAGTTAAGTCTAGAATAACTCTTGGGTCACAGAGTGAGGAAGTGACTGAAATATAGTGCAGATATGTCACAAAAGACACTGGAGCCAGCTTGAAAGGGTTCCAAAAGGCCAAATCTGGGACTGTTTGAGCATCAAAATAAAAAAATGAAAAATAAATAATAGAATCTATGAAAGTCTGGAGTTCAAATTGAATTAAATAAATGAAAAGTAAATGAAGGAGAAAGAAAAGCTTGTCTTTACAATAGAATTCAAACTTATAAATGTAGAAAAATTGAGTTTAAATCATCACCTGCAACCATAATAATAGGGTTGAGCAAGAAGTATCAATAAATGCTAAAAGTAATGAGTGAAATTATGATAGAGAGCAGGGTATTTAAATAATAGTTTTAATGTTCTCCCTACAAACTATGTATAAAGTACAAAAGGAAAAATGCATTTTACAAGGGGAAACCTTGCAGGTATCACCTTACAAAATTTTCAAAGTTTATGTCACTGATACTGGGTAAAAGTGACGTCTTGTGATTCTTGACATAATTCGCTGAGAAGAACACAATATATCTTCAGTGTCATCCCTGTCAAAAATGCATAACCTGAATCCAATCATGAGAGCACTTCAGATAGATCCAAATTTAGTTATGTTATACTGTAAATAACTGGCCCCTATGTATGCTTCAAAAATTCAAGGCTGTGAAAGCAAATAAGGTGGAGGCATCATTACAGATTAAAAGAAACTAAGGTGAGAAATGACAAATGTATTGGTGATCCTGAATTAGAATATGGGGGTACCATTGGCAAAATTTCCATATGGACTAAAAATTACGTAATAGTGTTGTGTTTAATGTTAAATTTCCTGATATTGATAGTTATACCATAATTATATAAAGAATGTCCTTGTTCTTAAGAAATATGTACCAAAGTATTTAGGGGTAAAGAGACATAATGTCTATAACTTACCATCAGATGGTTCAGAAAATAATCTATATCTATCTATCTATCTATATATATATAGAGAGAGAGAGAAAATGATAAAGCAAATGGATAGAAACATTAATAAAACATTAACATTTATATACACTTTACCTGGATAAAGGATATATTAATGTTTTTGTAATACTCTTGCAACTATATTAAAATAAAAAGTTATTAATAAGTAAGTAAGTTAAATAAATAATACCTATTGTGCTATTTACTTTTTTAAGGCATGTTATGTACTGTATTTGGCAAAATGACAGATAATTGGTCTGGGAAATAGCTAGACATTTTACATTCAGCTAAAACAGAATTATTTCTTCTTTATATGTCTTTCCATTACAATTTATATTTGTCTGGGATATAACCTCAGCATATAATATAATAGGAGTGCCTCTGTCAGGATGAAGCGTATCTTTCCCTGGGTTTGGTCTCTGAAGTCAGCTGGCACTTATAGAGCAACTCCACCTGGTCTAGACCTGCTCGGTAATAGAGACTCAATATATACTCATCTCATTTAATTCAATCCTCATAGCATTCCTATGAGCTAGTCATGAGGTCTTCATTTCACAAGTATGGAAACTAAGGTTCAGGGGCATGAAATATTTTGCCTCAGTCTTGGCCGCTAAGACCACACCCCTGCTACATGGTGGGACAGCCCTCTCCAGGCCTAGACTGCACCGGCTCCACTGTACCATGTCACCTGCTCTGTTGAATCAGGATGCTGTGCCCAAAACTTGCCTGAAGGAGAGGGGAAGGGAGCTGTCACTTCAAAAAATATAAGGAATTTCTATTTCGAAAAAGAAGGCTTCTGAAACTTGTTGTTTCTTCTCACTTTAAGCACCAGAATGAGCGCTATGCATGGAAAAGATATCTCAGAATTGGAAGTTGAGCTCTTTGAGAAGCAGAAGCCATGAGGAGCATATGTTTTAAGTTTCACTTGACCGATTTGGGGCAATGTGGCTTGGTAGGGTAATCTGGGGATATTGTGTATATTGTTTGTGATGTAGATCAAATTATATCTCTGAGGACCATACACAGGACTTAGAACAATGTATGTGCTCAATAAATATTTAATGGATGAATACATATGGATTTAGGCTGCCCTCGACCTTCAAATGGTGGTGGGGTCTTGTGGGCATATTATCATTTTTGGTTGCTCAGTTGTCCACAGGACATCCAAAGCTGAGACCAAAGAGATTTCAAGGATTTGCAGGCCTGGTCCCCAACTCTCACTGGAGAAAAGACAGTAAAATGGGAACTGGGTCAAGTGGACTCAGAGGTTTAACCTAGTCTGGTTTGGACATAATATAATTTTAAAAGGCATAATCCAATGTTAAGAACTATAAAAATGAGAGAAATCGTTTTTCTCCCTGTAATTCGGAAGAGTGAGAGGAAAGGATAGTTACTATCTATGTATCTTTTCTACTGATGTAAAGGAATCAATATTCCCATTATCAGTTGTGCTGGGAAAACAAAATCCTTGTGGTGGCCGGGAGGGCACTAAGAAATCGAGCCTAAGGTAAGGAAAAATGTTTCTTCCCTGAGAGGTGAGAAAGTGATGGACAAGATTTAATCCTTCATTCCAATGGTCTAGATGTGCCTACGTCACTCTTAGATGTTGGGAAGAGTGTGGCTTCTGTTTCAGGAAGCATCCAGGCATGGGCTGGACTGGAAATTGTGCCGTGGCTGTCCAGCAAAGGGAAGGAGCCCGAAAGCTGGGCCTAGAAGCAGCTTTTACATGAATTTAATGAGAATAGACAAGGGTCTGTGGACCTTGAAGCAGCCATATCTAGGAGAAGTCATAAGGGATTGTGATTTCCTTCCATTATTCCAGATCCTCCAGAAAAATCTTGTTCCATAATTCAGCCCAAGTTCAACTGCATGTGTCCATGCACGTGTGTGTGTGTGTGTGTGTGTGTGTGTGTGTGTGTGTGTGTGTGTGTCTGGGGGAATGAAAATCAAGGAAAGGGCTTCTCATTCAGGCTTAGGTCTGAGTGTCGGAACAGAGAGGTTTTACCTTGTTAAGGTCTCCTGGGTGGCAGGGCCAGAGCCTAAGAGCAGGCTGAGGACTGGGAAGCCAGAAGGAGGAGCTCAGCCTTGGTGGGAGGAATGGTGTACAGGCAGTCTGAACCTGTACGGTGTTCCTGAGGGCCAGCTGGGCCAGCACGTGTGACAGCGGGAAAAGGGAAAGGCGCGGGATGCCGTAAAGCCTGAAGACTCATGTGAAAACCTGGCTAAGACTTTGGGGACGGGGCTAATGTTCAGAAAACCAGAATAAAAAGACATAAAGAGCTAATTCAAATCCAGCTGTAGTCCAACCTATCGGGAGTTGAAGCATCAAGATTTAGGGGTATTTATACTCATTTAGAAGGACACACCTGTTACTCTCATTTTACACAACAAAGCGTAATTGTGATCCAGTAAATTATTTCAGTTGTGCTGAAGTACAAATGCCTCATTATTGAATAATGTTTAGCAGAAAGTAGAGACATATTAATATTTACATCCCTGTCATTCAACAGGTGCATGGATATAATTGTGTGTCATGTAAGTGCTGTATAGTGAGCAAATAGAATGATTACATGTGAGCCCTGGCTTGCTTTGGTTACCCGTAGCAGGGCAGCTCTGTTACTTGGCACTATAGTCATCGTAAGGATAAGCACGTAGTAATGACAAGGTCTGGGTTTGGATTTGGGGAAATGCCAGCTCTTCGGGGGCTGTGCAACAAAGAGGAAGACATGACCAGAGGGGGAAAGGGAGGCTCCTGGCATTAAAATCAGCCCTCAGATCTACTGTTGTGCTCGTTTGTAATTTGGGTAAAGAGATGAGTTTCCACTGTGTCATCAGCAACACAGTCAGGACTGTCACCTATCAATATTCTTTATCTCTCCACTTTTCTACTCACACCCTGTTCCCCCCACAATTTCCTGCTTTTGTGCCACTATCCTCAACTCCAGACCTGCTGGGGACAGTGCCCAGAATGTTCTCAAGTGTATATACCTTCTCCCAGGACCTGAAACTCTAGGAAGGGGATTCATGTCTTCTCGCTCCTGAGGACGGCACCCTTCAATGTTATCACACTCCAAACCTCAACAGACTTCACCCCTGAGCTCTGTCTTAAAAACAACAACAAAAAAAAAAAAAAAAAACAACCAGAGACTTTGGTCCTCCATTATCTGAATCTAGTTGAATACTGCTAATTCTAATATTCATTTCAGCCAGATGCTGGGAGTTGGGGGAGGGGCTCACACATTAAATAGCCAAAGGATTCTGGTACAGAGAATGCCCCACAGCTCTGATTTAACAGAAGTTAATCTTTCGGCCCTGGCTGGCATGGCTCAGTTGGTTGGAACATCATCCTGTAAACCGAAAGGTCGTATGTTCAATTCCCAGTCAGGGCACATGCCTAGGTTGTAGGTTCGGTCCTGGGTCAGAGCATACCAGAGGCAACCAATCGATGTTTCTCTCCCTCTCTCTCTCTCTCCCTTCCTTCCCTTCACTCTAAAATCAGTAAGCATGTCCTCAGGTGAGGATTAAAACCAAATTAATCCCTCAGCAAGCTGTTAGCTTTGCCCTGCCCAGCGGCTCCCCTGTGCATTACCAGAGGCCGGGGGAAAGGGACAGAGTGGGGATGAAGCTGCCCTAATCCGACAAAGTCGTCTGAGCTTCTCCTGTCAGATGGGGGCACATGCCATCGTTGCTTATAACTCTGAAATGCTTACAGAGGAGAGTTCTGCCAGGGGAATCTGATCTCTTGGTGCAAACTGCATCATGACTTCTCCTTCGTGAGTTCGTGATGGGGACACGATGCCTCCAGTTTGAAATAGCATGTGTGTTAGTGAGTGAGGGCCACGTGGTTGTCTAAAACCTCATCTACGCATAAGACTGCTCGGAGGAGAATGACCCCTACCTCTTATTTTTCTGGCAGGCAGATCTTGGTGACCTTGCCCACCCACTTAACTCTCCCAGCTTTCACCAGGAAAGCTAGCCTTGCTAAAAACTCCCATGGATACAGAGAGGAATTGGATACAGAGAGCAGCTCCGATGGAGAAAGATAGGGGGAGAACACTAGTGGGCCAGGTGTAGACTGAAACCCAGTCTGGCCCAGGTTTTGAGCCCCTTGAAATGTTTCCCTGTGGTTACACAAGTTACTCCCGTCACACGGGCAGAGTGTGTCAGAAACCCTCCCGAAGCTGATTTGTGTCTGCACTATATACTCCCTTTTGGCACCATGTCAAGAACTTGCTGCAAGGTTGGATAGGTTCCAGAAATACTTCTTCCTAAAAAGAACACAAACACTTTTTCTTCTAAATTTCCTTGTAATAAATGGAAACTTTAAAGGCATTAAAGGGAAGCATAGCAACTTTAATTTTTAATGTCTTTTACTTCTGTCAGTTTAAATTAAGCCCATGATATCTGAGCACAATTTCCTATATTTAATAATACATAAACCAAGATAATTAAAAGGTATATACACATGCTGGGAGAGAAACAGTGTTGAGTACAACACTGACTTTAATCTCTGTCTCTATTGATGAAATGTAATGAAACCAAGCAACTAAATGCAAATAAACAGAAAGGACATCGGCAAGGACTGCTCTTCACACTAGCTCTTTCTTCTGAGCCCAGGCTCCTATACCCGACTATTTACTGGGCAGTTCCACCTGGAACCTTGCTTCTCCCTCTCCCCAGTACAACCAATCTCTCTCTCTCTCTCTCTCTCTCTCTCTCTCTCTCTCTCTCCCACACACACACACACACACACACCCCACCCCCCACCCCACCTTATCAAGCTCCACAACACTGTTACCACTTCAATTAAACCATGTAGATCCCTGCAGTGGCCTCCGATCCTCTCTGCCTTCAGTTCTGCCCCTCCCCAGTTGATTCTCTAGACAAATCCAGACTGCTCTTTTAAAAATACAAACTTGATCTTGCCATTTTCTGTTTTAAAATGTCAGTAGTTTCCCTTAGGAAATACTTGGAATAAATCTTAAATTCTTTCCTATTATTAACAAGCCCTACTTCTTCAGTACCAGGCTTCATTGTTCCCATCTCCTTGTCTTCCGTAAACCACTCATACCAAACTTCACGGAGTTTCTCCAACACGCGGTGCTGCCCCACAGAACTCCTGCTGTTCAGTACTAGTGTTTCCTTAAATCCCAGTTAACCTGCCCCTTCAAGTCTGTGGGTCCTTCTCACATGCTCTTGTTGCATGTTAGATGTTCCTCTACCAGAGGACACACATATTGAAAGTGCCTGTCTGCTTATTTACTCATGTATTCCTCACTAGATTGCAAGTTCTGTGCAAGATCGTGTGTATCATGTTCATCTTCAAACCCTTAGAAGTTGGCACATAACAAACACTGAATAAATACTGGCGGGAGTGAGGAAGAGAGGAATGGAGTGGGGAGAAAGGAACTAACGAATGAACAAACGAATGAAGGAAAGGAGAGGAGGAAGGGATGTATAGCAGTGGTTATGTCTTAATTAGTTCCTTAGGAGACAGTGTCCTACTTGTGAACTTAGAGACAGGGATACTATTGGCCCGATGTGATCATAGTCAGGGGTGGGAGGATAAGTCCTTTGAGGTGTTTCACAGTTACAGGATCAGAGAAGAATTTACCCAGATCCCTCCAAAATCTCCCCTTCTCTCCCTCCTGGGACCCAAGGCTTACATTGATAAGATGATTGTCCCATACTAAGCCCTAAGTTCTTTGAAGGCAAGATCCATACCAAATTCAACTTTGTGTTCTCACAGCACCCAGTGAAATGTTTTCCACAAGGAAGGTATTTAATACATATTTATTGAATGAATTCTTGAAAAAATGAGAAGCCAGAATTAGAAGACCTACAAATGTGTCCTCAAAGGCTCTTGGCTTGGGCTTCCCTCGCGTAGTAAGTTGCTAATGAACTGGATTGCTGGAAAAGCCTTCCGTGTGCTGGCCACCCGAGTTCTCACCGTACTGGCACTGGGGCAGTCCCAGTAACTGGCAGCTGCAGGGTAGGTGGAAAACCTTCTGGGCAATAAAGGAAGTTAGGCCAGTAGATACCAGAAGCCTTGACCTCTAAATTCTCAAATAATTTCTTCTTTCTCTGGAACAAGAAAATGCACAAATGCTCTGTCATTGTTTAGCAAAGTTCCTGGGGCAACTGAGGCTACGGAGTAAAAAAAGACTTGGGCACACTGCGCGAGGCAGCTAGAGTCTATATGTTTAACTTAGTGTTGCTGAACATTTTATTTTAAGCCAGTGCATAATTAGAGAGCCTGCCATGACAATGAGCGGTTTTGTTTATTTATTATGTAAGTATGCCTTTTATTAAAATGACTTTGTGAAGATCTAATTGCCACTACAGTAATATAGCATAGCAGTCCCTTACATAAATACATGATTATTATGTACAGTCACTTATCTGTGAACGAGTTCTGCTACTACTTTCCTTAATTAAGGATACAAAAGGGCTCCTTCATCTTTGCATATTCCCTTGCTAGGACATTGATACTCATTATTTCGTAAGTCCAAACACTGAAACTGTGTCAAGAATGCATCCATCACTAGATGGGTACTTATAGTCAGCAGAATTTTCAACCCTGTCAGCAATTTCAGCCATTTGCAATTTCTGTAGATCTGACATGTGTTTTTATTGGTGAAGATCACTTTCAAATACCAAGATCATGAGAATGATTCCTTGGGTAGTCTGCTGCAGCCTAATGTAATGACAGTAATTAACAGCCTGTGATTAGTAGCCACTCTAGAAAGTGTTTGAATGTTAATTTGCTTCAACTAATATGCAGCACTTCTGTGTAATGAGATCTAAGCTATAGGTTCATAGGGAAAGCAAATTATTTTACAGCACTTAATCATACAAATGATTCTTAGTTAATCACTTGAACAGTAAACCTCGATGTTCTAATAAGTGACATTTGTTTTTCTGTCATTCAGTTTATCATGGTATAGGCCA
This sequence comes from Micronycteris hirsuta, assembly GCA_004026765.1. Lineage (NCBI taxonomy): Eukaryota > Metazoa > Chordata > Mammalia > Chiroptera > Phyllostomidae > Micronycteris > Micronycteris hirsuta. Next base: position 117,887 of record PVJI01000413.1, read on the forward strand.
GAGCAAAGATGCCATTTTTCCTAACGGTCAAGTCCCCACGTGCCAGTCACCCCACTCTTAAATAGGGGCTTGTGATGCAGAGCAGTGGAGCCAGCGTTGTGAGAGAGAACCTACATTTTTCCAAATTTGCTTTTCAAACTTTAAAGACATTACTTGGTACCAAACTTTGCCTCAGTTTGCATATCTATAGAATGGAATGAATGGCTCTTTGATGCAGATATCTTAGCACCCAATGTCCACCAAGAAACTGGGAACAGGGTGTTGCTCATTAGCCAAGCATTAATTACTTGAATCCCTGCCGTTATAAGGTTGGGTAGGAAGTCACCAGCACATAAACATATTCACTACAGAACTGACTTCTTAAAAAATAAGTGTCATCTCTACATTAGCTTGGGACTACTCCAATCATGAAGTGAAGCAATTGACTAATGAGGATTTGCCAAGTTAGACAGGCTATAAGAATTAAATATGCAATAGGCAGTTCAAAAAACAGTGATGTAAGTACCGAGAATAAAAAGAGGCCTTTGGGAAATTGGATGAAACCCTAGACTATATTTTTATAAACTAACTGACTTCACATTTAAACTGAAAAGGTCAAACATGCCATAAAGGATGCTGAGTCATGTTGTCACAGTGTCATCAGAAAAATTATACCTAAACATTGACTCTTGATTGCCCCTTCGTGTTTAAAATTGGCACAGAGTGGCCAGTGTGATCTAAATGCGGTCAAACTTAAGAGAAAACATGCTTGTTTTTATAATTTTGGTTTCATTTTTAGGGTAGGGTCTCCTATATTTAATAAAATGCTATAAAATGTGATTCCTCATTTTATTTAAATTTACCTCAAGTACCCTTTTCCATTAACAGTTATCCTTGGTTAACAAGAGCTTTCTGTGTTGTTTTAAAGCTAAATTTCAGGGGTCATCATTATTAACAGGAGTATTTTCCAAGCTCCTAGGAGCCAGAGTTAATGATATTCCTTCACTGTATGAGTTCGGTGTGGGTACTACAATATCACGTGGAGTCAGCCACTAAGGACAAGCACTGGACAGACCCCTAATATCATATGCAAGGGAGGCCTCCTGCCTCGGCGGAAGACGGCAAGGCATTCGGGAGGCTTTAGGCTTTTTTCATCAACCTCCCCAGCGGATGTCCCTGTCCCATACTCAGCTGTTCATGCACCTGATTTCCCAAAACCGAAGTTTGCGTCCCTAAGGCCATTGTAAATAATGCCATCCCAGTCACTAAGATCTTAACATAAATGGGTTTATTGAATTCTTTCCTAAAATAAGTTTCATAATTTTATAACTTAAAATACATTGAGTGTTTTGGGAAAGAAGGAGAAAGTGAGTTTTGGAAAAAAGGAAACAGAAAAAGGGTCTTAGAAGCAATAGGAGGAAAAAGGCTTTCCCTTCAACTTTGCTGTTCTGCCTGGAACGACCCCTGGGCTGGATTATGTTCTCGGGGGAAGCAGGAAAGCCCATGGTTCCCACCATCTTTTTCATGACTTGTCATTGTGCTTGAAGGTCTAAGATTAATCAAACCCTTTGACTCAATAAGCCTTTTTTATGACATTATTTTAGGAAAATAATAATGGATGTGGCAAAGATTTCCCTTAAAAACAGTTCATGATAGCATAGTTTATAATAAAATATTTTTTAAAACATTAATGCCCACAAGTATGGTTTATCTGTACAATGGAATATTCTGGATAGCTACTAAAATATCATTGCAGAAGAATGTTCAATATATGAAAATATGCCTGTGCTATTTTGTTAGCTGAAAAATATTTGGTAACATTACAGTTCCTACCTGTGATCTCATTTTGTTGAGAAGCAGAAATAGATACTGTAAAAGAAGAAAAATAAATATAACTAAATGATTAACAAAATGAAAATGACTCACAAAAGGCAAATGTGAGCTGGTGGTAAACCGAGAGTGTGAGGAAGGAGGTCTGGGTCCACTCTTTAGAGTGACAGAGGTGGGCAAGGTAGCTCTCTTTCTGCTATTGTCGATCAATTCTGAGACCAACTATTTACTTCACAAAATGTCAGTGCATTCTGACAAAATCCACACCAAAGTGCATGCTATCTCTGTGCAAGAGGATTCTTTTGACAATGCTGTGCAGGTAATGAAGTGCCTGGAAATTACTTTTCTAGAACCTATGTCATTTCATTTATCCGTTGACTAACCATTTAAGTGGTTATTAAGCACTAATATATGTGAAATGCTGTACCAGGCTCTCCTATATTTACCCACCTCTCCTACCTCCACTGGTGCCACCCAAGATAAATAAGTTTCTCCCTCCCTCCCTCCCTTCCTCCCTTCCTTCCTTCCTTTCTTCTTCCTTTTTTCCCTCCCCCCCATCATTTACCCAGAAGAGCGTATTACAACAAGGTGTCAATGTTGAAAGTATTTCTGTGGCTGGGAAAATAAATTTGTGTGGATTCCAATGCAAGTATCAATGTATTAGAGTTTATCTTTTCACTTAATGTTGCCTGTCAGTGAACTAAAAAATATCCTCATCATTATGTGTAGAGAAGACTTTACAGTTACTTATGACACCCACAAAGGAAAGTGCCACGATTTGGTGCCAGAAGTATCCTTAAATATCCCAGAGAATAGAGAGAGAGATGTTAGGTCAGTGAAAGAAATGAACAGGATAAATTTGAGAAGATTTTTAAGCAAAGGAAGGGCACTTTGGTATCTAGCACTGTCTTATTGCTGATCATTTCATTTTGGCCTGATTCGAAGTTGGCCAGAATGTCTAACCAAATGAGCTCTTCTTGTTACCATCCCCTTTGGTCATTCTTTGCCCATTACCTGCAATGTGTTTGATCTTGCTGCCTCATGCTACGTTCTAATCAAAGTTCAGTTCCCTTATCTGCTTCCCAAATTGTCTCTTACTTGAAAAAGAAATAATCTACTTTTTTCAAACACTGATAAACTACCAAATTATTCTCAAAGTTAAATAGCAAAGTTAAGTTATCAAATATGTATCAGACCCAATTATCCAGTAAAACTACCATCTTCAAGCAAACCTCAGTAGAGCCCTCTGTAAGAATTGCCTTTTAATTTCCAGATTGCTATCTGGTTTCCTTGTCTTCCTTCTCACAATGTTTTACAGACCTGCAGTTTCCTCCATTGTAGCAGCTCTGACACTATCATGAGAATCACCAGTGATATTCTGTAAATGCCAGCCAAAATCTATCTGCAAGAACATCTGCTCAACAGTGCAAAACTGATGTAATTACCAACCATCATCTATTCTCCTCCTGCTGGGGTAACTGCTCCAAATCATGACTTTTTGCCCTGAGCTAACAAGATCCAGAAACTCCCTGTTATGTACAAAACCTGCTGCTTAAAACCCATGTAGTTTCAACACAAATTGTAACCCAGTCTCTCAACTACAAGAGTCACTACCACCCCTGTGCCAGAGGGTCTCAGGGAATCTTGCTGAAAACCTTGTGCGTCCAAAACCTCCACCTCCACCCTCTACTTGTTTTGGTTTAATACAAATGGTCTTCAAAAGAATGTGATAGGGGAGGAGAGAATATATCTACAGTGAACAATAATGGTGTTTTAAATGTACAGCTACTTAAAGGAACAATTAAATGTCAAATGTCTTAACTGTAACTAAGGCAGAAAGAGGAATTTTAAAAATCTTTATTGAGCATCTTCTATTTGTCCAGTGCTGTCCTGGATGCTTTGCATGTGTTATTTAATTGCAGTTTAAAAAATTCTGGTAATCCAGAAATTCTCAGTTTCAATCCATTAAGTGTAGGAATGTCACATATGCTTCAGTTCTACCGCCTAAGGATGTGAAGAAGGTTAACCAGTGATGATGAAAAAAAATTTCTAAGTTTTTTTCAATTATGTTAAGGAAAAGAGGGCGAAGAGACCACGCGGTTTTAGAGTAATTCTACAAACAAACTGTGGAGTTCCAACAGGTTTCTTCATCTGAATTTCAGTTTCCACGTTTCCTAAATGAAGGAGTGGACTGGACTTCTGGGATCACTAGCAGTTCTGGAACATCATGGTGCATTGATTCTACAAAGCAAATTTCATTCCAAAAGTTTTTGAACTGCACTTTCGTTCCTCTCATTTTTGGTTTCTCTTAAATTCATGGTGAGGCTAGAACAAACTATATCTGGTTTCAGAAGGACTAGGAATTAATTACAAGATTCTAACAAATTATTTTGTTGGATTGATTTTTTAAATTAAATTTATTGGGATAACGTTGGTTAATAGCATTATATAAAGTTCAGGTGCACAGCTGTATGCTATGACATTTGTACAGCACAGTGGCAAACACAAGGCCCGCGGGCCGAATCCAGCCCTCCACCTCGTTTTATCTGGCCCAGCTCCTTGTTTCTACCTGGCAGCAGCACCGGGCTCCTTGCCCCTAGTTAAGGAGTAGTTACATTTATACAGTCCAAAAATTACATTCAGCCCTTTCAAGGCCCCCGGTGAAAATGAGTTTGACACCCCTGTGTGTGTGCTCAGCACCCAGTCAAGCCTCCTTCCATCACTATGTATTTGACACCCTTCACCCTCCTTATCTTCCCTCCATCCTCCTTTCCTTCCAGTAACCACCATTCTGCCAGCTGTGTCTCTGAGTGTGGGGTTTTTTTCTTTGTTTTGTTTGTTCATTTGTTGATTTTCGTTTTATTCTGCATATAAATGAAATCATACATTTCTTGTCCTTTTCCATTTTACTTATTTCACTTAACATAACACTCTCAAAATCCACCTATATTGTCTCAAATGGCAATATTTTATCCTTTTTATGGCTGAGTAATATCCCATTGAATATGAGGCCTGTCCAGAAAATGTCCAGCCATTGTTAATATAACAAGAAAGGTTTGTGTGACATTAATGTAATACGGCAGCCAAGGAGAGTGGACTGGAATGCACATGTGTGAACAATGACGACTTCACTGTACTAGTCGGTGGGGGCTGTAGATGCCATTGAGTGAGCATGTGTGCTGTGTGGCCATCACATTCAAAATGACTGAGCAAGTAGAGAAATGAATCTGCATCAAATTTTGTGTTAAGCTTGAACACTCCTTTGCAGGAATTATTTGGATAATTCAGAAGGCTGCAGCTATGGGCAACTGGTGATTGGCAGCTTCATCACTACAACACACCCACTCCTGCATCAAGTCTCCTGCAGAGTTTTTTGGCAAAACATCAAATTACCCAGGTGACTCTGTCACCCTATAGCCCACATTGGGTGCCCTTTGACTTATGGCTTTTCCAAAAACTAAAATCACCTTTGAAAGGGAAGAGATTTCAGACCATCAATGAGATTCAAGAAAATACCACAGGGCAGCTGATGGCAATTCCAACAAAGGATTTTGCAGAGTGTTTTGAATAGTGGAAGAGATGCTGGGAGAACTGTGTGCCTGCTTTGAAGGGGATTGAGGCATCATTGACCTGTGTACAATGTTTCTTGTATCTTGTATCCTCTTTAATAAATATCTCTATTTTTCATAGTGTTTGGCTTGATACTTTATGGACAGACCTAGTTTATTCTCCGCATCTTCTGTGTCCAATCATCCATCAAAGGGCACTTAGGTTTTTTACATGTCTTGACTATTATAAATACTGCTGTAATGAACATAGAAGTATATATATTTATACAAATAAGCCTTTTCAAAATTTTGGGGCATATGCTCAGAAGAAGGATTGCTGTGGCATACGGCAGATCTATTCTTAATTTTTTGAGGAACCTCAGTACTGCTTTTTATAGTGGCTGCACCAGCTTACTTACTGAACCCCAGCAGTGTTCAAGGGTTCCCTTTTCTCCACATGCTAACACTTATTTCTTGTCTTATTGATAATAACCAGTCTAATAGGTGTGAGGTGGTATCTCATTGTGGTTTTGATTTGCATTTCCCTCATTACTGGTGATGTTCATATCTTTTCATATATCTATTGACTATCCATACACCTTCCTTGGAAAAGTGTCTATTCAGGTCCCATGCCAATTTTTTAATCAGATTTTTGTTTTGTTGTTGTTGAGTTGTATGAGTTCTTTATATATTTTGGCTATTATCCCTTATTAGAGGTATTGTTTGCAAATATCTTCTATTATGTTGGTCATCTTTTTGTTTTATTGATGATTTCTTTTGCTTATGTGGAATCTTTTTAATTTCATATAGTTCCATTCATTTATTTTTGCTTTTACTTCCCTTGCCTTTGGGGTTAAGTTCACAGAAACCCATCTGAGTCTAATGTTCATTATCTTGGTGTCTATATTTTTGTCTATGTATATTATTGTTTCAGGTCTTATATTCAAGTCTTTAATCCGTTTGAGTCTATTTTTGTGTTTGGTGTCAGATAGCAGTCTAGTTACATGTTTTTTGTTGTTGTTTAAGAAAGGATTGTCGTGTGAACTTCCAGAATAAATGTACTAAATCAGGCGGAACTGAAATTGTAAAGAGTACCTCTATCCCCAAGTGGAATTTTGGCAACTGTGCACACAAAATATTTCTAGACAGTGAAAAAACTACCGAGAATACAACCTTTGTGTGATCCTCTTAGAGGAAATATTATATCGACTTTGCAAATGAAAATAATGTTGAGACGTGTATATGTGTATTAGTTATATAAATGTATTTGATATCAGTGGATGGAATATCGCCTTTGCATCATGTTACTCTGCCTAGTATGTATCAGGTCACTTCCTAGCTCTTAACCCATGAAAGCCTCTAAAAATCAATTCATGAAATATTTGCCAAATTTATCTCTTGTGTTCAGCACTGTGTGCAGCAGTTGAGTGACTGGGAAGACATCTCAAAGTAATACAAATAGCTCAATCCATTAATACACAGGTACAACAGACTGTGGGAATAGAAAGTGAAACAAACTAACTGTATACAGAAGGAAAATACAGGCTTAAGAGCCCAGGGCAGACCCAGCTCCTCAGCAGCAGAATCTCCTGAAGATGCTGGGGAGAGAAGCAGTTCTAATGATTAGATGGTGTTTTCAGTATTTCAACCATAGTGCACATTCACCAAATTAATCAGAATCCCTAAACACTTCAGGCATGGTCGATCTTCTTCCATATTTGCAAATATTGTCTAACATATGAAATGAGATGTGTGGTTTGGTAAGTTCCAACTTCCTATTATATAAATAGTTTTATTTCACTGGCTCTCATGGAGTTGTGCTTCTCTAAAATAATAATAGACTTGCATTTTTAATTATTTATTATATTCCAACACTTCCAATCACAGAAAGTATCTATATTCAAAAACCAGTCATCCTCTATATTAATGTTTCTCAATGACTATCAGCAAAGTGGGAGAATATATAACAACCAAAAAAAAAAAAAAAAAAAAAGAAACAAAACTTTCCAAGGTTCAAAGAGAAAGGTAGGTGAAAAATCTACAGCTGAAGACTATGGGTTTTTTTTTTTTCCCCCAAAGGCTTATCTCTTAATTAAGCCTCAGATCTAGCATTACCTGATGTTAGAAACAAAACAACAGGCCCCTAATGGAGTCACTTATGCTAAGCCACACGTCACCAAACTGAGACTTAATACTTAATTAGTTTCAGCTATCCCAGAAATGGAATCTCAAACCAGTCAATCAGGAGTTACCTGAGCAGCATAGTGATGTAATGTGCCTGCTAGACCCCTGCCATCCCCTAAGGAAAGTGACCTTGCTTCACCCAATCCACTTTTTGGTATAGTACTTCCCTGTGTCTACTTCTTCCTGCTTATAAAAGTGTTTCATTTTGTATAGCTCCTTGGAGCTCCTTTCTTTCTGCTAGATGGGATGCAGTCCAACTTGTGAATAGCTGAATAAAGCCAGTAAGATCTTTACTTAGTCGAGTTTTGTAACACTGATATACCCTATTGTGGGTTTAAAATCCGAAGTGACAATATTCCCCAGAACAAAGGTAACCCTATAGATTGAAGGCCACCCTCCCAAACAGAATGGGTCATTGGAGTGACCTCTTCTCAGTCATCCTGGGCTTGACCAAAATCAAAGAGACAGATGGCCACTAGAAAGACTTCACAGTGTATTATTAAGATATTTACTTGGTTGTTGGCCAAAGACTACAAGATCTTGAGTGTCTTTCCTAACACATGTGATGAGAAAAAGAAGAAATACTGAACACCTACTCTGTGCCAGGCAGTGTGTCAGGCACCTACTGTGTGCCAAGTGTAGAGCCTGAGGGTTTTTTCTCACAGCAGCCATGCTTGAGAATCACTGATCTAGAACAAAGGAGGCAAATTGGCTTGAGTCCATGCCAAACCCTCTTTGTGAGGGAGATACTGCAATCTTGTCAGTAATATATTTGCAATTCTCCTTACAGAGTGAATTGCTCCAGGATGATTTCCAAAGAGTACTAAACACATGTTGTTGTGTGACTCCTTCATTCTAGGTGTCATGATTCTTCATGATTTTACTTTTCAACTATGGAAGTAATTTATTTGGGGCCCACAGAGCATTTATGATGACTAGAAATAATACCTATTAATTAATTTTGAAGGTGGTGAAAAACTTAAATACTTAATTTAGCAAAGGCAAAAAAAGAAGCAATCCTAAAGAAGAGGTGTACTAAAAATGATGTTTGAGGTTGAGATTGGGGTAAATATAGAGATCTAGAGACTGGAAGCAGTTACCATTGGCCAACTCAATCACTACTGTAGTAATTTTTAGTCAGGATTGATAGGACAGAGAAAGTGAACAGAAAGAGCCAAATTAAAGAAATGAACTCTCAGTAGTAATTGGAGGTGAAATTGAAATTAGGAGCTAAAGAAAACAAAGTTGAAAATGACTCAAAGCTTGCTCTGAGAATAGTAGCTCTGTTGATGCCAGTAGAGAATTTGGCAAGCGGGAGCCTTCTATACATTTCAAAAGACATTTTTTCATGTTCATCATGAACTTTCTTTGTTTTTACTAAGAGAGTTAAAATTAAATTTAACACTTCCAAAAGGTCCTGTCTAGTACTGGAGGGAGGGAGGCAGGCAGTATTAGAAATGCATGAGAAATAGAGGTGGGAGGAATGGATGATCTGATCCAAGTGCCTTTTTTTTTTAATATACTTACAGGTGGGCTGAGTCTGGACCAACTGCAGCCCTAGGGGGGAGGCAGGAATGGTTTTTTTGTTTGTTTGTTTGTTTGTTTACCAAAAAAGCATGGGATTTGTGAGGAGATAGGGGAGGGGTTAGTCTCTTGCTCTTCTGGGCAGGTGCCTCAGGGTTTCAGTATGTGAGCCAGGACAATGGGTTAGGTAAAGGGCCAGGCTGTTCCTGGGTAGTCAGTCTGACCACTGGCCATTGTGGGTGGTGCCAGATGTCTATTGTGCACTGTGGGAGGGAGTTTCAATTAAGCCTCAGGCTATCAAGCAAGTGAGTCATGGGCAGGCCAGGGGGTTGGAAAACTGACCTGACTAGGTCATGAGCAGTCTGGCAGGCTGGGAAACCGGCCTGACCTTTTCAGAGAGGGAGGGAAGGAGGGAGAGAGGGAGGGAGGATAAAAGGAAGGAAGAAAGGAAGGAAGGAAGGAAGGAAGGAAGGAAGTTAGTTTACTTAATAATAAATATAGGAGAATATTTTTCTTCCCACTCCCATTTATGTCATCATTAGGTTATGTACAATTAAATAGGAGTGATCATTGTCTGACTGTTTATATTCACTCTGTAGTCATCCTGACCTCCAGCTTCAGTTCCATCAACTCTATTCACCCTGCTGTCAATGTCATTCTATTCCACAACAGCCCCTTGTGTTTGCGCTTTGAAGAAAGGCTGTCCAGGAAAGAATAAGCTGGACTCTGTTGGAGAGATAAGGCAATAAAATATGCTTCTGGAAGGGAAATTTCAAACTCCAAAGCTTTATATACATAATAACAAAAGGGCCTACTTCGCATTTGGACTAATTTAGCTCTCTGATTCCTGGAGTTGACTCCTTCTGGGCTGCTGTGCTGTGCCAGCGTTCATTAGAAATAATACACTGGCTAACGTCTTTGTGGTACCTGGAAGACCTACTTAAGGGCTTCAGGCTGAACACATATAAAGAAAGCCTTTCCAAGAGGAAAACTTTCTTCCTGGAACTCTTAGTGATTTAGCCTAAAAGCTTTTTAAAAAAATTTTTGCCTTATATTCTTCCTTACTGTTCATTGTTTTAGTTTCAGAGAATGATTTTTATTATTTTAAAGATTGCATTTATTTATCTTTAGAGAGAGGGGAAGAGAAAGAGAAAGAGAGGGAAAGAAACATCAATGTGAGAAAGAAACATCTATCCATTGTCTCTTGCACACGACCCAACTGGGGACCAAACCTATAACCTGGGCATGTGCCCCAACCAAGAATCAAACTGTTGACCTTTCACTTTGCAGGATGATGCCCAACAGCTGAACCACACTGGTCAACACAGAGAGTCAGTTTTACACATCATCATTTCTCAGTACAGTGAGCTGCATGCAAGAGGCCAAATGTTCACTACCTTGTTTAGGATTCTGAACTGCAGGGGCAGAGGTGGAGCAGGTTAGGAAAGAGTTCAGAGGTGCTTGGCTAAAAACCAAAGAACATCACTTTGGAAGGCACTTTTTCTACCTTTAACTGATAGTTTATTGTATCATCTTTTCCATCTCAATTTCAGTTTGTGCTTTCAATTTTTTTTTTTTTTTTTTGCTAACATGAGCTCAAGTGCCTTCCTAGTTGAAGGCATGATCATGTGGGATATACAGTTCAGGATTCTTCATTAATAGCAATAGAGGTCTTCATATCAATTGTAGATCAGTACTGCTTAATTTATTTGCCAGTTGGCACATGACCTACATGTGCAGAGCGATTCAAAGGAATTGGGTAATACTAACAGAATCACCTCCAAATGACATAATAGTTCCTCATGTATCTTCCAGGGCATATTAAAATTTTCCTCTAGAACATTGTATCTCACTCTCCAAATGCAGTTTATGTCCTACCACCTATTTATAAATCAGAGGGTTTGGTAACAGTGGGAACAAAGAAAATGGAATATCTCAGAGATGGAAGTTAAATGGCAATATCCATGGTAGAAGAGCTGACACCAAGGCCTTTCCATTTTCGGAACTCTTGAGCAAGGCCATTTGTATTGTGAGCTTATGCATCAAGCTCCATTAATGTGACACAATTAAACATTTGATTCTTTGCACTTCCTTTGTTTTGATTCAACACTCACCAAATCACCTTCTGATTTTGATTTGATTGCCTAGAAGAAAAATCTAACTGTATCTTCTGGACTTGAAATAGATTAATTCCAGGGCCACATACATTTCCACTATTAATAAAACTAGTAAACGGGAAATTATGGCTTTATACATCTGTCTCACGAGCTTGGTTACTATAAGCTCAGTTATGAGAAATGAACCCACTCTTGGTGTGCCAATAACAATCAAGTCTTCAAGCTTGTGAAACTGAGGATCAGTCTCTGAGCCATGTAAATCCACCAACATAATGAACGCCACATTGTGAGACCTCTTGGAAACCAAGCAGCCAACCATTCCCGAGGCACATACTCCCTCTGTATCATTTTGTCTAGCTGTTGGGTTGGCCAAAAAGTCCATTTCATTTTTTCCACAAAGTAAAATACACATTTTTCATTTTCACCAATAACTTTATTGATTTGGATATTTGAGTGTGTCGGTTATCTCCTGCTATTGGCTTTTAGTGAGTAGAGGCCAGGGGTGCTGCTAAACATCTTCCAACACATACCACAACCCTGCAGCAAAGAATTATTTGGCCAAAATGTCAATAGTGCAAGCAACTTCTCAAACCACTTTTGGCACATTTAATAGTCACAGCACCTTCTCCATACACTGCAAAAATCTTTTTTTGTGTGTTTCAGTTGTGTTTTTACCTTTCTTGAAATAAAACACAATATGCCAAAAATGGTGCATATCTTCTTTCATGTTCAATATTAAAACGGCTGCACAAAAATTCACCAATTTTAATAGGTTTTGTAAATGCACGCTGCTATGACAGCTGTTACAAGACAGACTAACAAAGTTGTTTCAAAGGAAGTTAAAGACAACTAAGCACTACTAGAGCCATCAAACAGAAAAAAACTAAAACTTTTTGACCAACTCAATACTAAGCCCTTTATCCCCTCTAACGTGCTTTTCTGAAACTCAGCTACCCAAGCAGGAACTTGGCAACACTTGATTATTTACATCATTGCTGAATAAAATCTTCTTTCCCAAATTTATAGATCAGTTGCCAGGTAAGTATTCCTCAGCTATTATCAATGCTGCTTGGCTGTGTTAAGCATGTTTCACAACCCAGACCAGTGACAGCAGGTTTCCACTACCCGTTTGTTCTGTGGCTCCTGTAAATGAATGACTTCTGTCATATCTCCTCGTCCTCCAGTAAGCCACTATTAAACTCCTGATGCCACTCCTTCAGTTCATTGACTAGGTTAGGGTTGTCCATTTTTCAAAATAAATGATGTCGTGTATTTCTCAATACTGTGTATTTTTTGACATGAGGAAGAAAAAAGCCTATAAAATTACATCTAAGTACTGCTACTGACACATGATCAGCCATTTGACCAGTGACCCAACGTACTGCGTCTTGTGTGAAAACAGTCCCTCTGGCAATCTCAAGGTCATGCATGAAGCTGAAAGAATCCCCTCTACAAGAAAGCATATTAGTCAAAATACTCTGAGCTGGTCATAGTCACTTTTGTCTGCTTCAGATAAGTATCTTTTCCCTTCAAGGAACTCAAGACAACAATAAATACTTAACTTCCTTGTCTTTTCATTTCTGGACTCCCAGGCTCTAGCAATGCCTGGTGGTTAACTGGCATTTAACTCAATATATATTTGTTGATTGAGTTCATTGAATGATAAATTATTTTGATTTTTTTGTTTTCGAGTCTCAATTTTTTCCTCTATTTTCCTACTTCTTTTTTCTTTTCATCTTTAAATGTTCCTTATGTCACCTTCATGTCATAATTTATGCCTTTATTTCTCTTTGTTGGGGATATATGAGAGAAGTAGTCATAAATGCATAAAACCATCTAAACAATAAGAAGAATTAAAAGTTCCCTTGGAGCACTGAAGGATCAGTCTAAGATTCTAAACTGTGTGTGAGTGGAACATACTTCATACACAATGCAGTAGTTACAAAGTATTTTTTCCTTATCTTAAAATATAATGGCAATATAAATAATCACATATTTGTATAGTGCTTTATGGTTTAGGAACGCTTCCATGAACATTCTCTAATCTGATGCTTTTAAGAACTGTATGGCTATATCTACATACATGAAACATGTTTGTTTTTTAAATAAAAATCCTGATGTTCTACATCCTCTTGTTTTCTTCTTCAATTTATTTTGTTGCCATCCCATTGTCCCCACTTCAAACAGTAAATCACAACGTCATCATTGTTCTGCAGGTGTTACCACATTTCATTTCTTTGAGGTCTACATCTCTATGAAGTTTCTATATTTATGATTGTGTCATTGGTTTATATTTCTAGAATAAAGAACAAATGGCTTAGAAAAGAGTGAAATTAGAACTCATCATGATTTCATGTCATGAATACATTTTAGAAGATATGTGTAGCAATGCTTCATTACACTTATGTGTTTGCTTAAATATCACACATGTTTCCTAGCCCAACACTACACTAAATTAGAGCGCTGATGTTTCCAGAGACTAGAAAACTCAGAGATAAAAAACAGTATGCTACAAATTTACTTGTTCTTATTGTTCCTCTGGGTGACCTTATAAACTCATATATTCAAAGCACCTCAATTCCAAAGTCATTGTGTCCGAGGAGGAACAAAAAGGGTTCCTGACATGGCATCCAGGGTTCCGCGACAAGTGACCAAACCCAATGTCATCTTTGCAAACCAGTTGCATAAATGTTCTTCTCTTTCCCATCTTGGGTTTTAATCATTTAGTTGATTAAAACTTCATTCACCATTGAGACCTGCCCAGATTCTATAGGTCAATAATTCCTTAATACACACACACACACACATCCACATATTGGCAACAAATTCTCTTCTTTGATGGGAGTTGAAATTGGAATGTTTGAATGTTGGATAGTGGAACACTTCTAGCATTCAAATGGGATTAAGATTGTAAAAGAAGTCCAGGGAAGCCCTTACCTTCCTGCCGGATTCTGTGCCTACGTTCCGCACACTGTGCTGGATGGTTGGATCAGGGTTGAACAGGTGCCACCCTTATCCTTACATCAAGGATGAGCTCTTAAGGTACAGCTCCATGGGATCTTCATCTGGGTGGTCATTTGCTTTTTTTTTTTACAGGGCAAGTTATTTATCTAGATAATTGCACTTATATTTCTCAGTTTTGCTTCCTACCTGACAATTAGAGTAAGGGTTATTTGCACTATTAGCACCATAAGTAGATGAACTTTATTTAAATATGCATCCTTAATTGTCCTTTAAAAAGATTACACTATGATGCAGTATTGAAAGAAAAAGTTGTTGAGAACATAGAAGAATTCTTGTCTTGTGCTTGGCAATATAATAGAGGTAATAGAACTTAATGAATCTAGCAGATTACATTTTAGAATTACCAAAACTAAGAGACTGGTGTGACTGATTCATGGATAATGAAGGATTATCTCTGAAGCACCAAATATCTGTCTGTTAGGAGATTCCATCTGGCTTTCAAGCTAAGAAAAAAATACTATATGTTTAACCAAACAGGAAATACAGATGAAAACCTGGTTCTTGTCTATAACTCTCAAAAATTATATTTTCAGTCTTAAAGGTGCTAAGAAGGTTAAGATCACTAGTATCAGCTTTGGAATGCCACATGTCACAGTTTTGCTTCACATACATAGCTACTGATTACCAAAAGTGATTCAGAAGGCTCTTTACCTCAGTATAGAGAAAGCTAAGTTGCAAACTTAGAACATAATAAGAAGCAAGTATATAAATATATGCTGTTTGCAGATTTTAATGTTAGTAATCTAATGTTTCTTCTTTTGTCTCCAATGTTATTATTTGACCAAGGGTACATTGCCCAACTGATACATCTTAGACTCAGAGCATCTGATATTTATGTCTTAGGCATTCTCATGCTTCACTCCTTGAATCCTTACAGCAATGCTGTAAGCTAAACATTTCATTTCACAGATGGGAAAACTGTGTGGTTCAGGCTGTTTAAGTCACTTCCCCAAGATATATAGCTAGGATAGCAGTGAAGCACTTGAACTTGGTTCTAGCCTAACTGCAGTGCCAAAATTCTTGACCATTTAGCTACATACCTCCCCAATCTTTTCTAACACTGAAGTGACAGTGACTCTGTTGAAGATGTTTTAGCTGTGCTTTTTGGATGCCTGTCTGAACTAGTTGACTTAATGATCAATAAAATGAGTCCAGCGCCCTAAGAACACACAGATCACTAGCTGAATGAGTTCCTGTGGTACTGTCAGCTTGAAAAGATGGCTTCCATATTTTGGTCTCACTTTTTTCTTGTGCCTTAAGGTTCCCAAATAGATTAAGACTGCTTATTTTCAAAATACCGTAGCTCATACCTCGTCTCACTTGCACATGGCTGGGCACATAATTAGCAATCTGTAAGTACTAATAAATTAATCTTCATCCTAAGGAAACAAAACTATAATTTGTTTCTGGAAAAAAATGAAAAAAGAAATATGGGCTTCACCCACCCTATTATTGTTCCATGTGGTTTTGGTTTGATTCAACTGTTAAGAGTTCATCTTTGCATCTACATAAAACTTCTTTAATTTCCTTCTGTCTGACTTTGTTTCTCAACAATAAAAGTCATCATAATTTCAACTCATAAATTACAATATTCTATTTTACCCCTGGAACATTTGTGACACCCACTAACCTTCCAGGACCTAGCAGTGGACTAGGAGATCCGGGAGCAATCATGCCTCCCTTCCTGTCAGCTGACCCTAGCTGCCCCACCCCCACCCCCGAGGCACGGTGTCAGGAGGGCCTCAGAGCTGTTAGGAAAGGCAGGAGGGTGGTACACACAGTAGCTATCTTAATGATCTGAACTGGTAGAGCTAAGCTATTTGGAACTGAATTCTAAACTTCAACAAAATGCCATTTAACTTTAATTTGTTTTCACATTCTAAGGAGCAATGGTGACAACTTTGGTCTTTGTCTCCAAAGGATTCTGGGATGGAGACTGGCAAAAATCATTTGTGAAATTTCATATCTGGGCATTAAAAGAATTAGCACAATAAATACAATCCCTTTTTTGTGGCCAGAAAGCTGACCTTTATTGACTTCTGAAATTAAAAACTACTTAATATCCCAAGTCTTTGCTTTTCTATGTGTAGTATTTATACTTGAAAGTGGAAGTTGGAATAAATCACTCAAATTAACCTGCCAAAAAATCCTTAGGACATAGAATGTGTTCTAAAATTATATTTTAAAATTTGATTTGTCAAACTTTTAAGCACCTAGATTTAACCTTGTACCCCCTCATTTTGAGCTTTAACCACTATTTGGTATTTATAGAAAACAGCTCTAAGTTAATGAAAGAGAATATATACCATTAAAAATCTATATGCTGATTAGATTTATGGAGCATAATTCAATAATTTTTTATAAAGCAATAAAAACACTTGCCAACTCTCATGAAAAACAACCATATGTTTGGGTTTTAATATTGAAAATGTTTTATAAATAAGCTCCAATTATGGTCCGTATTATTTAAAAAGCATTGAATCTTTTCCTTTTCCAAGTATATTTTTTTCTCTATTTTTTGAGTTACCCTTAATCATTTACATGTAAATTTATAATATTTCCAGATTTATTCATTTTTACCACAAAAGAAACTTTCCATTTTTTTCTCTTTTAGTTTCCAGTGCACTTTAAAATGACATTTATCAAGTTAGATGACTAATGTATCGACTATGGAAACATTTTTATAAGAACTTTTATCCAGAAACTTCAAAGAAAGTTAAAACATAAGCATAGATTCTTCTATAAGATTCAGGGACAGGTTCATGCCATGAATTAATATGCCCACTTTGATTACATGAAATAAAACTTTGAATGTCTTTTATATATCCCCCTATCACTTACGTGTAGGTGTGAAATACTGTCTGATTCTTTGTGGAAAGAACTTTGGCAATATGTATTAAGAGCCTTAAAAAGTTCTTATCTTTTGACCCAGAGCCTATCAGAAGGATGTAATCACCAGGCTTACAATTTCTTTATGAGTTTTTGTTACAGTGCTGGTTGTGATAGTGACAAATTGGAAATAGCATCAATGTCCAACAGTACAGGCTGGTTAAATGACTTAGAGTCAATCTATTTGATAGAAACCGATAGAAAAAACTTAAAATGTAAGCTTTTTAAAAGAATATTTAAGATATGGAGAAATGCTTATAATAAAATGTTGAGTTTTTAAAAGAAAAACTTTATAGGCTACTTTTTAACAGTTTTTCCAAAATTAGAATTATAGTCTATATGATGTGAATGTAGATACACAAGAATGGAAGGATGCGTGCATGGAAACATTAATCTTGATTTACTTTGGTGGGATTATGAGTGATTTAAAATTTTCTCTTCGTATTTTCTATCATGAATATCTATTATTTTATAATCAGAAATAAATATGTGATTATTTTAAACATTACAAAAGGGTAATGGTTAAATAAATGATATTGAAGGAAATGACTTACTGATATAGGAAGTCATTATGTGAAAAAAGGTATCAAAATATTTTGCATGAGACAATTGCATATGATTGCATAAATATTTTAATAATGTTTGTGTTCTACTATAGAAGTAACCCACATACATTGTAAATTATACATAAAAATGAAAATATGAAGAGGATAAGATTTAAAATACAAATAGAAATTCTTATAAAACTATGTGCATTAAACTACTCCCCATCTGCTCCCAGAGAAAACCACTGTCTAGATGTAATGTAGCCTTCATATTTTATCATTACGCTTTTCAACCTATATATGTACCCAAAACAAAATAGAAGTATCTAGCAATTTTTAAATTGTTATTGTTTCAAAATGCATATACACTTATATTTCATTTGCAAATTTCTTTTTTCAATCAACTGTATGTTTTTCAGATGCACCCATGGAGGTATATGTAGATCTAATGCATTCATTTTAACCACTATATAGTATTAATCCATTTTATGATTTTATAACAGTTCATTTTTCTATTTTATAATTCATAGACATTTATGATGTTTCCAATATTTTAACATTTTAATACTGCATTGAATAATCCTATACATGACTTAACACACGTGGACAAAAGTTGCTTTACTATATTACACAGGCCTGGACTGGGGGTCGCTGTGATGACGCGTGCTCAATTTGAACTATATTAGATGTCTCCAGATTCTCCCCAAACGAGCTGATAATTTATACCGCTGGCATTGTAAATAAATGTGTGTGCACATCCACACGGAGTTTATCTTTTATCAGTTATGTGTGCTGTAAATATCTCCGCCTAGTCTGCAGTTTATTTCTGTTTACATTTAATTTAGTGTAATTCGTCAATCTCTTCCTTACTGGTTTGTATTTATTTTTATTTAACAAATCTTCCCCTATCCCATTTTATATTTTTTCCATATTTAATCATAAAAGCTTAATTTTTCACACCTCTGAAATGTATTTTTGTATATGGTACAAGATAAATTTTTGCCTGTATGTCCATTTGTCCAAACAACATTTTAAAAATTGTGTACCCCAGAAATCTCATGCTGTCTCTGCTGGCTGCTAGATGCCCATCTGTCTGTTACAGACCTTCCTGTTCTCTCTCATTGGTCCATTTGTCTGTCTTTTAACCAATATCCCAATGCCTTAATTACGGTACCTTTATAAGAAGTTTTGATATCTCCTAGGATGAATTTGCTCTTCTAAATCTTCTTCAAATGTTCCTGGACTATTTTTCATTCTTCATCTTCCAAACTCTGGGATCAGCTTGTCAAGTTCCGTCTGCCCTGTGTGTGAGTAAGCTGCTTCTGCCGCAGTTCACTCAGAGAATGAGTCCACCCGTGTGGCTCTCCTGGAGTCTCAGTACTTGGTTGCAAGTTCAGTCAGCTGAATCCTAGAGAGCAGACTAATCTTGTATCGTTTAGTTTAACAAGGTCTTCTTCATTAAAATGATGTTTTCAATCAGGCAAATGTAGTTGCATAAGTAACTTTGAAGGCTAATTTTCTCTCTCTCTCTATCCTTCTTTCTCACTCTCTCCCTCTCTCTCCCTCCCACACCACACTCCAACATTCACATGCCCTACCCAGGAGGTGATCATCTACTTTTTGGACAGCTGCTTGGATTGTGGGCAGAGTGATCACATATTTTCCAAGCCCCAAAGCATGGTCTAATAATCCATGCTCTCACTTTAGCAACATATTTGTAATCAAAACAGACCTAGAGAAATCCAAGATGAATAGTTTGCCAAATTATATTTATTGAATTCTTAATGAGACTAATCATTGGGTCATAATAAAAGCAGTTCTGTCACAGAAAAAAGGTGGAAAAAAGGAGGGGAAAAAAACCAACTTCATTTTTTGCTGCTCAAATTTAAGACTTTGAAAGATATTTCTCCTGTGACATGTCCAATCTAGAAATGCACATAAATAGTACCTAACTTAGTTTTAGTTATATATTTATAATTACTTCATAGTTTATTTTTCATATTGGAACTCAGGGGAGCTGGGTGTACACATACTAACCACATCACTGTGCGCCCCACCCAAGCAGAGAAGGGCAAAAGAAAGTATGTTTGCCATTGCTATTATTGTTTTAAGGAGATAATTTCTATCACGGATTTCTGTCTGTGCTGTATGTCCTGTAAATTGCTAGGGAGTAACTTCTGGTACAGGAATACTGTGCCGAGAGGTGGCAAGTTCAGGGGAAAAGCAGTCTGGTGGCCACAGTTTCATTACAAGGCTCTAAGTTTTCAACGTGACCGATTCTGTTCCTGTACAGCCTTCAGCCAAAAGGCACCAGGGCTGCCGTCGACGACGTCGTTGTGAGAACTTATAATGATTCTGATATTTTGTTACCCTGGTTTTTTATTTTGAGGACACTCACCTCTCAGACAAGCACTGATAGCTTTAGGAACCTCTTTCAGTGTATGGACCTGGTACTTGTCAGAACACCCCACGAAACTGAAACCCATGGCGGGAAAAACCCAACCAACCGAAAGATGAAAGAAAAATAAGAGGGAAGTCAAGGTCACAGCAGAGGAAGGGGGAGGGCTATTTCACAAATCAGGGGCCTGTCTAACATGTGCTCCCTTTTTAACTGAATCTGGGACTTTCACTTTTTTCTTAGGTGAGGCCCCGGGGGGAGAGTTTGCCCAGCTTGAGTTGAGGCCAGGGCACCGTAGCCGAGGGATCTTTTGACTGGGCTCTGCAGCTGCAAGACAAATAGGTCCTATCAGACCTGTACCCAGCAAGTAGGAGTGCCTATAATCCTTCCAGGCAAGCAGAGGGCCTAGAGGAGGAAAGTCGGGGTGGGGGCAGGGGAGAGAGGTGGGCAGCCAGAAAGAGAAACCTATATGTGTCCTGTTGTTTACTCACTCCAGTGCCCCGGCAGGATGTTTCTCTGTCCAACCTGAGCACCAAACACTTGAGCACAAATAAAAGTCGGCTTTACGGAAGGTGTTTAAATAAGTGCTAAAACGAATCCCTGGAAATCCGACTGTCCAGGCCCAGGTGGAAGCTCATTGTCTGCAAAGTGGGGAATGCATGCCAGGGACTCCTAGATTATCAAAAAAATCCAAACAGCCCTATTTAACATTTAAATAAGTAAGAGGACCAATAAAGATTTCTCTTGCTTAAAAGTACTAGCATTTTACAGCTGTAAAAGGCTCCACCGTAGTCTATATGAAGCCCTGATTGCACATGAAATGCCCAGTTAAGCCTGGGGGTTTGGCCCACACTGTAATCTACTACAGTACAGACTGCATATTATGGAATTCAGCTTTCAGGGTCTCAGACTAATTAGAGAGGCACCCGGTAGCACTATGCGGGTTCTGTCAGCATTTCCACTATAAAATCCCCTTTTCTGGGGTTTATAACTTGGCCAATAAAAGATAGCCCCAGGCTGGAATGCGCCACGCAAAAAAAGGTTCAACACAGGAATAAGATTTTTTGTTTTAAACTAAATTTCATTAAAAAAAAATCAGTTCTTGTAAGAACAGGGCTATAAAAATATGCTGCTTTCATTATTTCTGATGTTTTCAGCTCCTTGCTTTGTTAAAAATAAAAAAGGAAAAAATAAATGCGCTTTCCAGGCATCAAGTAAGTGAAAGGCGGCGTGTACTTTAATGAAAATATTTGAATTATTGGGGCCGAGGAGCAACTCTTGTTTGCCACACACTAGTTTTGTTTCACGATGTGGGTCCACAATTTAGTCTAGCTCAAATTGATTTGAAAATAGTATACAATGCCTACAATCACAGGGGCATTAATGTTTTTTCATGATTAGCACATGTTAACCATCATCATATTGTAGAGTAAAATCCTAAGCATTATCTGGGCTTACTGGGAGCAAAGCTTTGCAATGATACCAGTGTTTTACATTATTTATTAGTGCTTACAAATAACAACTTTATGTCCTGCAGCTTGGCAAGAGGAAATGGG
Organism: Micronycteris hirsuta; assembly: GCA_004026765.1. Lineage (NCBI taxonomy): Eukaryota > Metazoa > Chordata > Mammalia > Chiroptera > Phyllostomidae > Micronycteris > Micronycteris hirsuta. The sequence continues at coordinate 139,481 of PVJI01000413.1, forward strand.
GAATGCACAAACTGCGTATACTTAACAATACCACACCCTATGCACAAATAAAATTAAACAGTATCTCCTTACCTTTAGTTTTGTTTATTTTATCCTTGCTAATTATGGTTTTTTTCTTGTTTGGAGACAGTTTATCCGAAAAGGTTAAGATAGCAGAAATATTTGAATTTAGCCAAACAACAAAAAGAAAGTAAAAGGATGGGGAAATCAATCATGTCCAGAGCAGTGACTCGTGCCTGCCACTGTTTTAGATGCTTTCTATATGTGTTTTTCAATAAAAATTCACAGCAATCCCATGAAAATAAGGCTTCAGGAGGTTAGACAAGCCTACCCAGAGTCACAAAGTCAAATGGCAGCACAGACATTCAAATGCAGTGTGTCAGATGTCAGAAACTGTATTCCACTTGCTGTCATTTACTGTACAATTGACTTTCTTTCCCCTCAACTAATTTTACTGTGGAACTTTTGCTCAGTGATTTCCTCAGTTTCTGCCCACAATAACTCCCAAGTTAGCCTTGTTCATTGTTGTCAGAACCTGCTGACCTTAAAAGAAATGGTAAGAGTGGAGCTTAATTTTGAAAGCATTAGCTTACCAATGCGCCCAACTCTCAAGGCAGCCCCACAGGATAAGCAATCAGAAAAGCTCTACCAGAGCAATGCACAGGGCCCTTTCCAACGCAACTGCCAAGGCAGAATTATGCAACTGAGAATTCAATGCAAGTATCAGAACCTACTTCAGAAGAGGTCCATCCCAAAAGCCATAGAAGTGCTGTTGTAGAGAGCAGAAACTGGGTCTCAGTTTACTGAGGTACATTGCACCTGTACTATCTGTTTGACTTCAGGGGCTCTGCCTTAAAAAAGATTAATTTTATGCTTCTTTGCAATCTACCTCAAAGCTATGCCTATCTATCAAACAAGCTGTGTTGGCTTCTTTGGAGACCCATGTCCCATGAGACCTCCTTCAGTCCATTTATATTACACACGTGGGGAAGAATGGCTGGGAGAGGCCTGGGGAGCCACCAGCCTGCCAGGTGACTGGCTCTTGGCCCCATTCAGTGCTGCCCCAGGCGTGAGCTGCTGGAGGCTGTGAGTCAGGCCAAGAGGCAGAGAAGACTCGACCTTGCTACCAACCTTTTTTCTATTTCATACGCCCTTTGTTCCATCCAGCTGCAACCCCTGCCACAGGGATGGTGTTTGTGCCATCCACGCAGAAAAGAAAGAAGTACGGGCACCTCCACTACGAACGTCCTTGCTTCTGTCTATTTAAATTAGAGCCTTAAGGGAAAACCACATGCTTTTAATGGCCTTTAATTGGTTAAAGAGAACAGTCCGTTCCCTCCCAGAAGCTTGAGAACAGAGCTCTTTTCCTTCTGGATTTCTTTTTTGGTTAACCAGAATAGGGAACAAAAGAGTTGTAAAATATTTGTTAGGCTGCAAAGCTTAACAAAGAAATGTTAAACAACACTGATGATTATATTGATTTCTTTCTCTCCACTTCTGCTTACTCCCTGCCGCTAACTCAGAATGGCTGTCCTTGGCTGTGACTGTGTGGCAGTGTGGGGAATAGGTGACATCCAGGAGAAGGCGGCCCTCGTTGACCACTGGCTGCAGAGTCGGTTCTGCCTAAAAATTCCCTGGTGAGTCCAACCACATTTGGTAATGCAGACGCACTCTGGGGCTTTAACACGTGTGTGTGCGCGTCTGTCCATCCAGCCCCATTTAGGAAATCCAGTTTACCAAAATGCAGACTTAGAGGACAGAAAACTTCGTAATTTACCCCCGTGAAAAAGGTTTTCTTCTGCCCTGGCCAGTGTGGCTCAGTTGGTGAAAGCATCATCCCATAATCTGAAAGGTCACGGGTTTGATTCCCAGTCAGGGCACATGCCTGGGTTGTGAGTTCTGTCCCCAGTCAGGGTGTGGCAACTGATTGATGTTTCTCTCTCTCTCTCTCTCTTTCCTTCCCTCTCCCCTCTCTAAAATTAATAAGCATGTCCTTGGATGAGGATTTTTTTAAAAAATCTCTGCTTTGTAAAAGTAATCACACACAGCAGGATTTTTTAAATAGTGCATTACTGTAGTGTAAAATGAGGAAATGAAGTCTAAACATACATATTACATCTCTTTGGGGCGGGGAACCACTGTTTCTTGAGAGAGATAAATAAAATTAAAAAGTTTGAGAGCTGCCTGTCTTTAAAGTTCTTGCAGTTACCCGCGGTGTCTCGCACAGAGTTTTTCACAGAATGGGAGCGCAGAACAGGCCCTGACGGGACGACTCGAGGCGCGCAGCACATGGCTCAGTGTGCGTCCTGGTCGTACATTACGTGAGTGACGCTCATTATCTTTTGCCTTCAGAGCTCACAATCAATATCTTTGTGTTTGTTTTTTACTCTAAATGTATTTCTTTGCGTGTGTTAGATTCCCCAACAGTGAGCACAAGACCAAGGGCAAAGACCCTACTTGTCTCCTTCTTCATTGTTTCTTCTCTACCTGGTTTGGTGAGGAGTACCCAGTGGACACTCAATAAGTACATGCTGACTGAGTAGTTGAGTAATGGAAAGGGCCTGCTTTTACATATTAAGGCAGGTTAGTACATTTGTGTATATTCAGCAGCTTTGCTTTGAAACTCTTCTCTTTGAAGAACTGATGAGTCACAGAGAAATCACTGGGGCTTCTTACAAACTAAATGAGCTCGTAGGGACATGATTAATGCCCGCCTGCTCCGTGGCCATCACACCCTACCCAAGTGTTTGCTCTCCAGGAAAAAGACCCGTGGAAAAGAGATCTCCAGCTTCAGAAAGCTTTAAAGCATAATTAGACTAAATCAATACACTGTTGAGTAATGATTTACCTTATTTTAAATAATAAAATTTTTTCATAAACTATCAGTATGCTAAATCAAGTGTCAACCAAACTACAATTTTTCCAAAACTCAGGTTAGGGACAAGTTACATTCTAAACCTCCCTATTTTGCTTGGCGTTGTCCCCCCTCCCCATACCAGTGACACCTAGAAAACCAGCTTCCAGTGTTCTCACCCGCTCACCCTCCTTTGCATCTCCTTGCCCCACAACTTTGAATCCTCCAGTCAGAAACATAGGCTACATCACTCCAAGTGAAATGGAGCCCGTGCAAGCACAGTGGAATGCAAACCCCTAACAAAGAACAAACAAATGTCAGTGGACTCCCAAAGCACGAGGTCCTGGATCCGACAGAAGACATTTCCGTCTTCAGACCACTCTCAGTGACCCACACGTCTGCGGGCCTCAGTCTGCGTTAGCTACTGTCCTCTCTGGCCGTCAGTCTTCACTCTTCTCTCCCATGTGAAAGGGTAAGAAAAAAAAATGATGGAAAAATATTTGGATTTTTGGTTGAGAACACAGATAACATGAGGAGTATTATAGTTTCCAGAAGATTTTTTAAAATTCCCCAGTGTTTTTTCTTCTTCCTTTTTTCCCTCTCCCCTCTCCCCCTACCCTAGAAATTATTATTTTGAAGTTCCACTTTGCTTGCTGGCTTTGCCCTGAGCTCTCGCTTCTTAGCATTCATCAGTGATGATTGCAACCCACATTCACTGCAATAAAAGCAAATACGGAAAAGGCTTTTCTATGCCATCCTGACCATATGTATGTAGTGAAAGTGGGGGGAGGGGGAGACCATATAATACATGTTTTTGTAACACAAGTGCACACCCTCCTTTTTGCATACATATTTACCCAATTTCTTCTGGGGTCTCATGTGCTTCAATTGCTCATTTATTCTTCAACCTTGAATAAAGAGACAAGGAGATGCGGGAGGGGGAGGGACAGACAGACCTATAGATGACAGATCTGTAGACAATGTTGTTAGCATGCCAGATCTTATTACAGAACCATGGGAGGTCATGTATGCCACGTCCCGACTCCATGGGGACCGCCACATTTAAAACAAGATGAAAAAATTTTGATGTGGGAAAAAAACCCTCATGGGCAGCCTTCAAAGGCAGAGACAGGTTGTGACTGGATTAACATTTATTGACTGTTTAAGCCTGCTTTTTTGCTTCAGGACAGAGATACACGAGTTTAATTGCAGAGGCTGTTCTGCCAACTGATCACCAGAGTGGCAACCAAAGCTTAACTAATCGGTCCTTCATTAGTGAAAAGTCTCTATTACAAAACAAATTAAGCGTGCTCTGATCCTAACCTACAGGTCCAATGGCATCACGGCGAAGTTTAAGCGGTTAGAGAACTGAAAAACGTATTAAGGGTTAGCGCTGAGATAGCACTTTGCTATTGATTTTACAATACACAGGTATTATGATTTATGGAGTGCTGGTGTCACTCTAACAAGCTGAAGGACACACAATATCATCTCCAGCGTCATTAAAATTCAGAAGCCTCCAGAACTAACTCATCAACCACTGTGCATTGTCACAGGCTGTGGAGCTGGGCTCCAGTTTCAAAATGCCCTGAGCTTTAGTGCCGTCGTTATCTGCTGGTTTAGCAGCCAGAAGTGTAAAGCTGCCCCTGAAAATTCATTCCATGCCTTCAGTGAATCATAAGAACCCCTTTTCATGCTGAGTTATCAATCGTGTTTTGTTATTTACCTTTGCCTTTTAACATCAGGAGTGGTTTGTGCATGGTTTAAGAAAAGAAAGTCTTTAGGAAAGAAAGACTACATGCTGGGGCAACATGTCGTTCAAGCAAGGCTCTACCTGTACCATGCCCCAAAATGATTACCTTTATTTTTCAAAATAGATAAAAATCTGGCTGCACTTGCTATGAGAATCAAGCAATAGACATTCCATGAGCACCAATTATACTCAAGTAATAATAGTAAGAGCTAATCATTACTGAGCATTTACTTTGTTCCAGAATTGTTCTAAGTCCTCTTGTTGTATTAAAACATTTACTCCTCACACTATCCTTTGAAATGGAAACTGTTTTTATGTCCATTTTACTGATAAAATCAAGAAGGCCCAGAGAAGTTAAGTACACTGCTGCCAAGTGGAAGAGCCAAGATTTAGTTAGACAATCTGATGTTCAGGCATTATCCTCGTTCAGTTCCTGTACCAAAACAATCGTTTCTTTTAGCAAAAGCTGCATTCTTTCAACTAACTTCAGTGTCTGTAGTTCTGTAATTTGAAGATCAGGTAGAGATCTAAAGTTATTCATTTACTTTTATCAGAAAACTTCCTATTAAATATTATTGAGACACCCTTTAGTTCTCTGTGCTCAGCTATATTATTCACAGTGAGTAGAATATTCTTCCAGAGAATCTATTTTCTATGCCTTTAATCATTTTTGATACTTCCATTTATTTATAAATTTCTTCTTTACATGAGAGGGTAGATACCCTAAAACATAGTATCTTTTTCTTTTCTGTTTTACACCATTCCCCAACCCTACCCCCATCCCAGACTAAACACTGTGTTGAGCTTTATAAGAGTATCTGTGGTATTTACAATCAGTGTTGGATTAAACTAATTAAATTACAAACTTTTAACTTGGCTTTATATCTGTATTTCTCCATAACAGTGTTTACTAAGGAATGAAAATTAGTTAAGTGCTATGTCGATCTTTTAACTCAAACTAAAGAATTTGGGAGTGGTGTAGCAAAAGGATCTCTTTCAAAACTCCTGACCTTTTAGAAGGCCCCAAAACATGGCCCTCAGAACCAGTGTTATAATTATGTTCTTGATTCATATGTAACTTTCTAACCCCAGATCATTTTCTGTCTAATACACAGAGTGAATCATTTTCTAAATTTCATTTGAAGTCCCTTTTCCTACGTATATTGCCTGTATTATATTCCTGTTAAGTGTTATCCCAATTACTATAGCCATTTTTATAACCTGAAATGTCATTAGACTTCAAATTTTGCTTGTAATTTCCTCTGATTATCATAATGCCATTGTCTTCTATGTCCCCGAGACTTCCAGAAACATTATAGGTTGGTAGCTGGCACCTAAGGAAGGCCATTTGCCTAGCCAATACTGAGTTAGTAAAATCTTCTCCTTTGTTATCTACCCATCTAAGTAGGTTTCCTCGACTTCTGAGTGTGACTTGTCAATCCCAAGGAGTCTCCCTCGTTCTTATCATCTCTGGTCACGCTGGTACCTTAACTCAACACACTGCCCTTACATCCGCTTATAAAATCACAATTCACTGTTAGTGGTAGGGCCCAAGTATCACCTCTTCTGGGAAGCCTTTCTTGTTTCCTCAAGTTAGAATTAGTCACTCCATCCTTACTTGTCCCCTGTGTCAGCGACCTGATTTTCACTCACCGAAAGAGGCTGCATTTGAAATGGGAGTTTTGCCCAAGTGCAGTTTTGCTGCATTCACTCAGTTGACCCCAGGGAACTTAGAATTGTCCATAATATTCATCTCTAAGATCTTAGTCTTGTTTTCAAATATTGCAGTATTGTTTTCTGAATTTGGACTCTTTGGTCTTCATTTAATCGAGTTGTTCTTCCATAGCTTTTATCGTTCTCATTAACAATGAGATAGAGTTTCTTGCATCCTCAGTGGTATTTCCTGTAAAATACGTAGTTCTTCTGAACTCCTCTACCTCATGGAATATGCCTAACTGGGTCTTCAGTCTTATTTTGATCCACAGGATCCTTGAGAGCTGGTAGAAACCTCATCTGCAAGCTAATATAACCTCTCATTTTATAGACAATAAATTAATCTGGGGAAGATTGGAGAAACTGACACCTAAGTAACTCATCCAGCCAGTCAGGGTGACAAGTGGGTTACAGTCAGAGTTCTGTTTCCAAACCTAAACAGGGCAAACAGGAAACAGACCACAGCAGTGCTGGTCACGCAGGCTTGGACCGAAGCGGCCTGCACACAGCCGTGCACTTTGTTTCGGGGGCTTTGTTGACAAGACCCCTAAGCTTCTTGACTCTGACTTCCAGAGATTAACATTCTGGGTTTACTTGCATTCTATCACAACTTTGAACTCTAAATTTATTTTACACTCACCAAGGCTATCTTAATCCGCGTAGCTTCCCTTCTCTAAACAAACAAGCCTACGCATCTCATAAAGTTTACTCCATTTCTGTGTGTACCTTGCCATTCCATGAATTGCCACCAAGTCTTTATGGAGTAGAACACATGGAATGTTCTTCTGCCTCTCACAGTCCAAAACTGACTCACAGCTCATCTCAAAAGCCAGCTCATTTCTTACAACCCTCAACCCCCTTCTTCAGAATTGTTACTTTTGCCTCAATGCTAGCTCCTTCCTTAGCCTGTTTTCTCTTAGGATTTCTTTTATATTTATTGTTGACTAGACTGCATTCCCTAAATAGAAATACTTTTTGTAGGCACTGAGTGACTTCACAAAGCAAATGTTTGTTGGATGAATAAAAGAATGATAAGAAAGGCATGTCCCCTTCTACACAAATAGATCTAACCCGAAAACACCAGAAATGTCTTAACTTGTTAGTCAAGTGTTTTAAAAACTAATAAATTCCATGATGCATTAAAAAAACATGTATGACATGCTTTACATATCATGAACCTGTATTGCTATTTCTAAACATGACCTAAACTTTATATTCAGTTATGATAAATTGTAATCAACCTTTCTGGATTTTTTTTACCATAATTATCTATAATAAAGAGGAGCAAAGACATGTTTAAATACCTACAATCTCACTAAAGTATAAATAATTTTATAAAACATTATTATGAACCAGTTTCAGGGTTGATATTTAAACAGCATCAATTCATTCACAAAAGAGTCAAGTGGGAACAGAGAAATTCACTCACTCTTTCAGATGTTTCAACTGAGCAGAGACACATATTTAAATATTTGAAACACCAATGTAACTGCCTGGATATTCTTTCCTCTGAGGAACAGGCAGATTGTGTCCAAACAGCCAGGTTAAAGGTGCCCTCACACCAAACCGAGGTGTCTTTGCTTCTCCTCGTCACTTCTAACTTCTGACATCATCCTTTTACTCCTTGAATAAATCCAGTATCAGCCCCGGCCCATATAAATCTGATCTGGCCCTTCGCTTCTTTCTTCATGTACAGCTTACTGTAAATAATCATAATGGAGTGGTTGTAAATAGTTCTGTGGTACACTGGAGACCCCTATTGGTGAGACTCCGTCAGTGAACGTGGGGCTCAACACCCCGAGGAACGGAAACGGGGTCGGCTTTTGCTCAGCACCTTTGGGTTCCAGTAGAGCCCAAAATGACACCATTGACAGTTTTCACACACTGATTCATCAGTTTGGGAAAGCAAATGTTTGTGCGTTAACTGTACCTTGTGTTTGTATGAAGACATCACTGAATAAGAAAGCAGTACAAATGACAAGAAAAACAATATGTGACCTGCAATTTTAGGGCAATTCATTTTCTGTGGATAATAGACAAGAGGGATAAATGCAGCATGCTGTTATATAAGTAAATATTGATCAAATACAACAAAGCATCCGCAAAGTTCCAATCTCTCTCAGAGTTGGGTAGTAAACTATACACTTCATATACCCAACTTTATAAACGATATTGTATTGGTTTTGAATATTTCCGCGACAGAGTTTAGTCAATAACTAGGCTTTTTCAGGGCCTTTGGATGATACCTTGCTTAATTTAAATTAAAAAGTACTAGTTTAGAAGCCCCAAATATTAAAAATAAAATTTTTATTTCAATCATAAAGAAAAAATTAATTTATAATGGAAAAATGATTGCCTTTCAAACATCCAGATGTATTCTTCAATGTGTATATTGAAATTCATTTGACAGCTTAGAAGATGAAACAGCTAGTGTTTCTGTTATAACTGTAATGTAAAAGGTGCTGTGCGATGCCAAATGCACCATAAATCTTCATTCATTTGGGGCGGGGGAATTGTCTGAGAATGTTAATTTGTGTGTGTTGTCTGGTGCTTTTCCTCTTTATTTCTCACATCAATCTTTTAAAGTAAAATTTTAAAAGAATAATAACAATATAAATATGGTAGCTATTTATTTCAAGTATTAGCTTTAAAAACATGAAAAACTTCTACCCTGTCCGTGTTGTTTTAAAAAAGCAAAGCTCATCACCTACCAAACGAAAAATGTGTTTGTGCTTAGATTTGAAATACCCATATCCCTCAACTGGCATGTTAACATAATACATCTCATTAAACAAAAGTATGGTTTATAGGGGAAGAAAAGCCTTCAAAAAAATTTACAGACAGTCAGTTCTTGATTTACCTTTGTTATTGGTTTTGTTAACATTTTCAGACTTGTTTTCTTCTCCGTGATTTTTCCCTTTAAACAAATTTGCTATTTCTCTTGCCTTTCTCCTCTCCTTCACTCCCCGCCTCAAAACAAACTCACACTCACTCACACACGCACAGGGGCAGCCTCTTCTGCATCACGGAAGCATTTCCCTGCCTTTAGATGAGGCTCCTATCGTAGGAGAGAGCGTGGGCGTGGAGCATAAAATCTGATGTCTGTGAGTTCAACGTGAATACAAGTCCCCATTCACACACTGTGTTCATTGATCACTTACTTCTTTGCCCTGTGTACCAAATCACACATGCTCGTGTAATTTATTCATGATGAGTTCTGAACCTTATTTGCTACAAGCAAAAGCTGCTAAACTGCTCAGGAGTTTTTATTTACAAGCTCAGATATAGTCCTGTAGACTGAAGCCTGACAGGGACTATGTTTGAGCAAAAAACTCGTTTTAGGAAACACACTCATCTCCCTCTCCCCGCAGGCTCCCAGTGGAGCTCACAGGCGGCTTAATGGAACCAGCATGGAAACAAATGCTTTCCCGGCATCGAGTTCTTGGTGTGTGACTTGGTGCAGGTGGGACGTTGGAATTTCAGAAAAGTCAGAAAGCTGCAGGGCCCAGGCATGCAGACATCAGAAAAGGCCCCAAGTTCCAATTCCAGCACTGCTCCGTCTGTCCCCACCTTTTCTGAAGGAGTTAAATACAAACAGTGATTGTCTTGAAATGTATGCACTGTCTGGACTATCTGGAATTAATAACTGATTGATTTTTAAATGCAGAGTACATGAGGCCAAGTTCCGTGCTGCCTCCCTGAGCTGCTGGGCCACAAGGAACAATTCTAGAGTGCACTCTTGGAACCAGAGAATGATCCCACGAAGAGCAGACTGGTAGGAACATAGCTTTGCCCACTCTGCTGGGTCTGGACCACTGAGAGAGGCAGGATGAATGCCCCGTACAGGAAGTATTTCTTCAGATTTGAATTACAAAAAGGAAATATTGATATTATTATGAAGAATAGAGCTGCTTCATTCAGAGGACGAAAGTCAGGAAGTTCAAAGAAGAAAGTGGTCCCAGCCCTGCCATAAGCTAATTCTATAACCTCTCTCATTGTTTTGTTTTCCTTCGTGTGGTTAATGGGCATGGTAATCCCTACCCTGCCTGTGTCATACATGAGCATCAAGGGGCATGGTAAATGTGAAACTGCTCCGAAAAGCTGTGCCTTCTATCTCCAAGGGGGGTGGGGGGGGAGGCATTATCAGGCTTACTAATGTCAAAAAATGCCAATGTTGCTCATTGCTATTAGCAAAATCCAATTCCTTTTGTTTGAGTTTTGCCTATAGAAAGCAATATAGTGAAATAAATATCCATTAGTCAGTAGTCAACATGTATTGGAACAGCTGAAACACCAAATCTTTTTCCTTTAAAAGCAGAATGCTAAACTAATGTTATTTCAGGAGCTGTGGATGGGGGGACTGGAGTGAGGAGGCATTCCTGGGTCAAGGTGGGGGTCAGTTGGGGAGATGCAGCTTGGATGGGGCAAAAATTCCTCTTCTCAGAACCAAGAAAATGCATCCACTAAATACATGCATGAGATAAACGTCAGAAAGAAGGGTCAGCTTGAACGGAGGCCTGTTATTGGTCAGCATTAAGAAGATATTGATAGAAAATGTAATGCAATACATTTTCCTCTGCCACACATTTCTGAATAATAGCAATTTGCCAACTAGCTAACCACCTCAGCATAAACATTGGAACGCTCCTGCTGAGTCTCGGAAAGCCTGCTTGTCTGCGAGTGCACAATATACCAGGAAAATCACCGTAGAGCTCTGTGCCACCATTCAGTGCAAACAGTCCTCAGGTCCTGCTGTGACTTGGCACACCCCACTGGACAGCTGGAGACTGGAGAAGAGGGGCTGCTGCCAATAACATGTTACAAGGGATTTTAGAGCAATTTTCTGGAAACCAACAGTCCTGCGCTGTATTATTTCACAGGCAGATATTGCTATGAGCTACATAGAGTTATATTATGGTACAGTGTACTATCTATTTATACCTGATATGCTATACAATAAAACACTCCAACACTTTCCAATCCCATTTGTGAGCTCGAGCAAGGAAAAGTAGGGAGACAATTTTGCCACGGCCTTATGTTATACCTAATATAATTTTGGAAATCAGCTATTGCCCCAAACAACATTTTACTGCGTGCATCAAAAAGATTTAACTTGCTAAGGGTCACATAAGTGTACTCAGAATATGCTTCAAAGCCAAAAGACACTCAAGATAGATGGTTTATTGTACATCTTATTCCTTCCCACACCCCCAAGGTAGCTTGCATTGAAGTGCTACCAGAGATCATTAAAAAAAAGATTGTTCATTTTATGTAGCTTGAATATATAAAATGGTAGTTACCTAAATTCCGGAGGCAAGAATGTTTGGAAGACAATGGCAAGAGCTAAACGAAAGTGAGTTTAAATCAGGAAGACAGTCTCTGTAGCAATTAGTCTAATGTAATATCATTTTTAATGTAAAGAAGCTACATTTTCTAATTTTCACTAAAAGCCCTAGGTGCTGAATGGGTTATAATAAATGCATGCAATAAAAAACAGGTACACTCATCTTATAAAGCAGCCTATTAACCAGACTGCTAGTGCTGCAAAATCCAGGACACAGTAAACAATACTTTTTCTGTTAGAATAATGATGCATAGTTTACTCTTTTATACCAGGCAGCATTTGGGGACCACATCCATTTACCAAAATAATGCCAAATTAGTACTGTAAATATTGAAATCAGACCTTTCAGGCTAACCAGTGCCCCAATTTTCTCTTCAATCTGCTCTTAATCTCAATTCATCAATAACACTACCTTATTATTGAACTTTGACAGCAAGCTAAGGCTTTTGATAAATTATACATCTCAAGCCAGATTTAAAATTTGAAGCTCAAGTGCTAATTATCTGTACAGGCCTAGTTAATAACGAGATATCTTGTTAAGTATCTGATCACAGCATGGGCATCATTTGTCAAGATCCTCAAGTCCACCTTAGAGACCGGCTCCTCGAAGCCTCCCTTGCCTACCATATGTAAAATTGGGATCTTTGTTTCTATAATAACCTTTTATTAGGAAGCTGACATAATGATTAAGTTCACTGTAGACACACACAATGAATTAGACAATTACCCTTGCTGCTTTAAGCCACTCAGACTCCTAGCAAGACAAAATAATTAATATTGAATTTTAATTTGATGTGTTCCACATTTAAACCCCAATTTGCAAAATACACCTGGAAAGCTGCCGCTGTTTGCTTGCAGTTTGTGCTGATGAAATAAAGGCCCCCGCAGTTTGCATGTAGAAGCACAGAAGGCACGATGCACCGCGATCACTTCTCAGTGGAGCACAGAAATTTCTAGCATTAATGGGAAAGGTAATTACCTAGGTCTAACTTTATAGCCTTTCCTCTAATGAAACTATAATCTCCCAGGCCTATACATTTTAAGCATTTGCATGATTTTAATGATTTCACTGCCATAACTGTTGGTATACCCAGTCATTTTGAAATGAAATGTCTTAAATGCAAAGATGTTAATTATATTAACAGGCCGTTCTTATTGACACAAAATAAGGCTGAGTCAGAAAGAGGCACTATTATAAAAACAACTGAGGGCAGCATTTCTCAAGTGGCAAAAAATAAAATAAAAAAATAAAGAGTATAAATCCATTTCTCCTTGTTCACCCTCCCTGCAGACTTCCCCATTACTACACAGCAAAAGGGCATAAAAGCTCACGTCCTTTGGACTTAGCTCCCATCCCTAATATTTTCCAGAAAAGGTTTAGAATGGGTATAATATGAAATATTTTTACTCTCTAATTAAATTTCCTTTTAGAAAATGATTTACCTTCTTGGGTGGGGCATTTCAGTCTTACGGGAGAGGCTGAAAATCCATGCAGTTTTTCTTTTTGTGAAAAGGTTGGAGTTTGGAACAGAAAAGGCAACTTTCTCCTACAGCATCACAGAGTGCCAAGATCGAGGTGCCAGGCTAGACTGAGTTATCTGTTTTAAAACATATTCAGGCAACTCGTGTTATTGCAGGAAAGGAATAAAGAGTCACAGTCCATCTATTACAAACTCTAAAAGCCCTTGCTCACCCAGACTGAGCAGCACACGTGCCCCTGAGCAGGATGGCCGAGTCCAGAAGCAATGGCGTTTCTTCTCTCCCTGGGTGTTCCTTTCACCTGTCTCCTTTTCCATGGACTCGCTGCCTCCAGGGTCCCTCCCAAAGTTGGGTGGCAGCTACAGGAGGATCTAATACTGCTGCATATGGAGGGTCGCCAAGGAGAATTTTTTTAAAAATTCTCTCACCAAGGCATGTATCCATAGATCCGCAGCCTTTGCTCTGCCATCGGTGCCAAGTAGAAGGTACTCCTTTCTGAGCACATCCCTCCCGCCACTTCCCCCAATACCGAAATGACCAGAGACTCATGGGAAATGGTTCCCAAGCTTGAGTTTGATACCTTGTGAAGTTAGAGATGAAGAGCCCCTTTATTGATAGCTTGCCATATAGATGAAATGGTCACTTACACGCAAGTCCCCAAAAGTCCAGAGATATTTCCCTGAACTATAAATGAGGTCATATAAGGAGAACAAAATGATCACCACTTTCTAAGCTAAATATCCTGGAAAAAGGCAAATGCCCAGGGCTCTTGAATCTGTCAATGAAATTAGCAATACTCCATGTCTTCTTAAGAGTTTTTCTTCTTTTGATTATTCCCATTAAGCTATAAAGTCAAGTATTTAATAACACTTTCCTCCTAGATCATCTATTTTAGAACTAGGTGTGAATCTAGGCTTAGCAAGTTAAAAACTATGCCAACTTGGGCAATTTAGGTAATCTCTCTGAGCCTGGATTTTATCAGGAGTAAAATTAGAATAACAAGGGTCTATTTCCTAAAGTTAAGGTGGGGGTTAAATAATATAATATACATCACATTCTTGGAACAACTGTTGGTACTAGTAAGTGCTTAGTAAATATTGGCTGTTACTAATGGTGTTATTAGTTGTCATTGTTGTTATTCAGAAAGCTGTCCCATGACGATTACCAGAGAGGAAGGGGGTGGGGGGGAGGTAGAAGAGGGTATACAGGGTACAAATGGTGATAGAAAGAGACTTGACTTGGGGTGGTGAGCACACAATACAGTACACAATGTATTATAGAATTGTACACCTGAAACCTATATAATTTTATTAACCAATGTCACCCTGATAAATTCAAGGGGAAGGAAAGAAAGAAGGAAGGAAGGAAGGGAGGGAGGGAGGGAGGAGAAGGAAAGTTGCTGACTAATATTTAGTAGCCCTTAAATGGATCATTTGCTTTGGGGGGTCTGGCCACCACACAATTTAATGAAAATCATGAGAATTTCATTTCTAGGAATAACAAGTCTGCAGTCAAAAATACTTCTCTTCCTCAGGCATGATTTGCAAACAGAGCCACAAGTCTGAGTAAATATGATTGACTGTTATTAAAAGAAAGACTACATGTGTAAGAAAAAGACTAAAAGAAAATACAGTGCTTTTTTTATGAAGGTAAAAACCAATAAAACTTACTATCTTAATTGACACGGGGTAGATCGGGCCTGCCGACACCCGTGGC
>PVJI01000413.1:154439-270225 GCA_004026765.1 Micronycteris hirsuta
AGACAGGACCAGATTAAAGTAATATTCAGGGATCAGCAAGCCAGAATTTTTTAAGATACATCTTTGCCAAATTCCTATTAGAGAATTCCCATTCCACAGACATGATCCACACTTGCTCACACAGGAATCACACGGAGCTGTGCTCAAAATGTGTAAATTCTCAGGACTGCGTGTTTACACGTGTGTGGAAATCACTGCCCACTTAATCATGCTTAAGTGCGCATTCAGTACAATAGTGTTAACTATGCATAGTTACCCAACAAACAGATCTCTAGAAATTTTTCATCTTACAAATTGAAACTCTATATTCATTGAACAGTTTCCCTTTTTTCCCTCCCCCAAGTCCCTGGCAACAATGATTCTACTTTCTAAGAGTCTGACTACTTTCAATACCTCATATAAGTGGAATCACGCAGTATTCATCCTTCTGTGACGGGCTCATTTCACTTAGCATAATATTCTCAAAATGTGTGTATGTCATAGCATTTGACAGGATGCCTTCTTTTTCGAGACTAAATAATATTCCATTGTATATATATTCCACATTTTCTCTATCCATTCATCTGTCAGTGGACATTTAGGTTGCTTCCACCTTTTGGTTACTGTGAATATACAATGAACATGTGTGTACAAATATCTCTTTGAAATCCTGTTTTCAAGGCTTTTGGATATGAGATACGTCTAGAAAGTATCCAGCCACAAAATTTGGAAAAATAGAGACTTGAAGAAGATACAAGATATAAGAAACATTGTACACAGGACAATGACGTCTCAGTCCCCTTCAAAGTAGGCACCGTGGGACCTCACAGTTCTCCCAGTCACCGTCAGCTTCCTTGTCCTATTTTCCTGAATCTCATCAATGGTCTGAAACTCTTCCCTTTTAAAGGTGATTTCAGTTTGGGGAAAAGCCAGAAGTCACAGGGCGCCAAATCTGGGCTGTAGGGGGGCTGAGTCACCTGTGTGATTTGATGTTTCGCCAAAATTCTCTGCATGAGATGTGATGCATGAGTGGACATGTTGTGATGAAGTTGCCAATCACCAGTTGCTCATATCTGCAGCCTTCTGACTCATCCAAATAGTTTTCATGGAGGAATGTTCAAGCTGAATGCAAAATGTAATGCAGATTTGTTGTTCTACTTTGCTGCTCAGTCATTTTGAATGTGACAGCCACACAGTACTCATGCTCACTCAACAGTGTCTACAGTGACTAGTACAGTGAAGTTGTTCATCTTTGCTCAGGCATGCTCCTTCCAGTCCACCTTCCTTGGCTGCCAAGTTACATCGATGTCACACAAACCTTCTTGTTATTTTAACAATGGCTGTGCTTTTTCCGGACAGAACTCATACATCCAGAAGTAGGACTGCTGGGCAATATGGTAATTCTGCTTTTAATTTTTTGAGGAACCTCCATGCTGTTTTCCATAAAGACCGCACCATTTTACACTCCCACCTACAATGCATTGCAATTACTCCACATTCTAAAAAAGACTTACTTTCTGCTTTTGATTGTGACTATCCTAATGTGTGTGAGGTGATATCTAATCAGGAGGATCAGGGATGGTAAGCATCATTTCATATACTTCTTGTCCATTTGTGTATCCTCTTTGGAGAAATGTCTGTTCAAGTCTTCTACTCATTTTTAATTGGTTTATTCGTCTTTTGTAGTTGTTGTTGGAGTTCTTTTATATATTTGATATTAATCCTACATCAGGTTTGCAAATATTTTCTCCCATTCCACTGGTTGCCTTTTCACTCTGCCAATTGTTTCATTTGCTGTGCAGAAGCTTTTAAGTTTAATGTAGTCCCATATGTCTAGTTTTGCTTTTATTTCCTGTGGTTTTGGTGTCTTATCGAAGAAACCATTGCCAGGACCAATGTCATGAAGATTTTCCCCTATGTCTCTCCTAGGAATTTTATAAGAATTTCAAGTACTGTATGATGTTTGTGTCTTTAACCTACTTTGAGTTCACTTTTGTATACTGTTTAAGGTAAAGGGTCCGCCTTCATCCTTTTGGATATGGTTATCCGGCTTTCCTAGCGCCATTTGTTGAAGAGACAATTCTTTCCTCATTGTGTATGTTTCAGCACACAATCATTTGACAATTATTTGACTATACATGTAAGAGTCAATTTATGGGCTCTCTATTCTTTTCCTTTGGTCTATATGTATGTCTTTCTACCAGGACTATACCAATTTGATTACTGTAACTTTATAATAGGTTTTGAAGTCAGGAAGCATGAGGCCTCCAACTTTTTCCTTGTCAAGATTGCTTGGGAAAATGTATTATGTTTTATGTTATTGCTAGTGTTGTTATGTTTGGTTAGTGGGACCATGGGTGCCTGTCTGAATTTTGTGGCTTGCATTTAATAAGAAAATGTTACAAATGACTATAAATTAGTATAACCGGGAGGATAAACATTCTTAATGTCATACCTGTCTAATCTTGATTCCAGTTCTCTAGTCCTGCTCATGGTGAAAACCTTAATCCAGCTAATTTCAGGTATAGATGATGCAATGAAATAATTATTCATCTTAGAAAGATGTTATCAGCTCAGTTTAAACACATTACTTAACGCCATCTCCAGCCTGTCTCTCCTCACCTGTCATCTGGACAACAGATGATGGCATTGAGAGGGATGCTGGGTGGTGGAGAGAGCTGGAGGCTCTCTCACCTGATGCTGTCACTGGATGGCCACAGAGACCCACCCTGGGCTGATTCCTGAAGGGTACCACCTGATGCATCTCTGACTGGCAGGAATCCTCTGGCTTACAGCACAATCTTTGCGATGGATGATATCCCATAGATGTAGGCAGTTTTTCTTTCTAACTTAGTAAAAGGTCAATGGGTATACTTCCAATGAACTCCTTGGCTTTGCAAAGAAGCCTCAGGGACAGTTGCATCAGTACAGGCTCCTCATCCTAGCCTCAACAAATCCTGGGCTCGCAAAACCAAACAAGGCAGGGCATCTCCAAAAACCTGGAGAGGGGAGGCCAACTTTGATGCTCTTCCATCTCTCTCTACTCTCCCCCTTGACCAAGTAAGCAGCAGATCTGTCTGTAAGGGCTGATACTCAAAAACGAATCCCTCTGGGGAAGGAAAAACAGGCTTATCCCACCACCACCACTCCCTGCTTGCTCCCTGTTGCAGATATTTCCAAATTCAAGAGGAATCCAATGGATTGAAATCACAGGATGGTCAGTTGCTGAGAAAAAAAAATAGGACATAAAATGTAATATATCAAATTATTACTAGACAACAAATTAAGAACATATTTATCATCCTGATATAATTGAAAGAAAGAATAATTTTTAAGAGACTGGTAGACCCCTCTTCTGAGAAAAGTCTGAAGAAAAGTTTAGTAGGATGAGCTACAGCTTCATTCTTGCAGCTAGTCTTGGTGCCACAGCTGGTCCTCATCATTGCTCTCCTCCACTACCTATTCTAGGTTCACCCCACCCTCAGGTACCACCCTACTGCTCTCAGTGGATTGCCTGGTAATGTCACCTAAACCTCATTCCTGAGGCTTCTGAGCAGTGGGCACCATGGCCTTCTCAGTCCTAGGGGGTTGCATTTGTCCACTTACTATTAAAACTGATAAAGGGGATACCAAGAGGCATTCAAATGGATCACCTGGTGGCCAACATATCACTCGCTGACCTACTGTATAGCCACAGCCTACCACCACCTAATTGTTAGGGTCAATGACTCCTGCCAGAATGGCAGCTCCTCTTCTTACGTACTTATTCCTGAACATAAGAAGCCCAAGGACGCAGGTAGTAGCTATAGTTTATAGCTCAGTGGGACTCTTTCTAGATCCCTTTTGGGAACTATAACCTCTAACCCTGTAGAGCCCAGATTTGTAGATATGACATGCACAAATCTCCCAGGTACGTCACTGAAAATAATGCTGCCACCCTCTAGTTCCCAGACCAGGGTATTTTTCCTATTGAGGACACAGCCACTTACAAAGGTCTTTTATTCCAAGTATATACTGTGTCCTGGAGGGTGGCACCCACCTTCAAAAGCAGCACCTTCAAGCTGGCACTTTCTTCAGCTGCGCCTTCAGCAGTCCACGCCAGTGCTCTATCCGGTCACTGGCTTTGGGGTGGTGCAATATGTAATATGACCAGTGAATCCCATGGTTATGGATTCTTTTTTTTTTTTAAGATTTTTATTTATTTATTTATTTTAGAGAGAGGGGAAGGAAGGGAGAGAAACTTCAATGTGTGGTTGCCTCTCACATGGCCCTCACTGGGGACCTGGCCTGCAACCCAGGCATGTGCCCTGACTGGGAATCGAACCGGGACCCTTTGGTTCCCAAAGGAAACCAATCCACTCAATGTTCAATCCACTGAGCTACACCAGCCAGGGCTGGTTATGGATTCTTGATCAGACCTCCTTTTCTGGAACGTGGGTCCCCTAGTCCAATGTCATAGTGTATAGGATCCCATACCAGTGGATCAAACCCAATATAAGCCCTCAAATAGTGGTGCTAGAGGAGGTCCTGTGGACAGGAAAAGCAAATCCATTCCCAGAACATCTATCTATTCCTGTCTGAATGAATCACTAACCTTTTTAGTGTGAAAGAATCCAATGTAGTCAACTATTCATGAAATGGTACCATATTGGAGACTCAGTTAGCCAAGGATCCCATACAGAGATGGTACCGAGTATGTCTTTTTCAGTTATGCTTTCAGGGACCAGGAAAATGACCACCCGATGGATATGCAGACCGAATTTACCTCCTGTGAACAAGCCTAACTCACCCACTGTGGCAAGGACCCCATTCATTTATTGCCTGGCTCCGATTTCCTGCCACTGTAACAGGAACCCATGATAATGCTTAAGATCTCCAGGTGTTAATGTCAGCTAGGATCCTCTGTCCAATAATTTTTGAAGTGTGTGGGCGCTCAATCCTCTGTTACCCAGGTAAATGGCAGTAGGCCCCTCTAAGAAAGGACTATGAGGTTGCTATTGTGTCTACCTGCTGTGCCATTGCAGGATCCTTTCATCAGGAAACTGAACCTTTGCATTAGCCAGTATGTTCCAGACCTCAAAACTTGCTTATGTCTAGAAAATTGGAAAGAGATTGTAACTTTAGCTATGAAAACTAACAGAAAATATTGAAAGAAAAATCTGGATTTAAGCAACCAATTGTCTCTATGAAGTCAAAGTGCAGGCGACGGGGGTGCAGGGAGTAGAACTGTAAAAGGGAATGGAGGAGATGCTAGCTGGCCTTCTAATTCAGAGCAGTTCCAAGTTTATGATGGTCCTCAGAGTATATTGTCCAGGAAGTGGGAGGCAGAACTGGGACAGAGACAGAGGGACACAATGATGACAACATCCAGGAATTGTAGTGCGAGTATGATAGGCTTAAAAATAGCCCCCAGGAGGTATCTACATCCTAATCCCTGGAACCCGCGAACTTCACTTTATGTGGCCAAAGGGCGGTGAGTTTGCAAAAGGGGTTGTTGCAAATGGGTTCTTGATGAAGATGTGCTTAAGTTAAGGATCTTGAGATGAGGAGATTATCCTGGGTTATTTCGTCAGCCCTAAATGCTATCACATGTATCAATGTAAGAGGGAGGCAAAGAGATTTTACATACTCAGAAGAGTAGAAGGCAGAGATTAGAGTGATGTGGCCACAAGCCAAGGGATGTGGCAGCCACCAGAGATGGAAGAAGAAAGAAACGGATTCTCCCCCATGCCTTCAGAATAATATTGACACCTTGATTTTAGCCCAGTAAGACTGATTTCAGACTTCTGGCCTCCAGAGCTGTGAAAGAATAAGTTTATAGTTGTATATTACAACTGCTACATTAACTAGTACAGCTAGATTGTTGAATGTGTTATATGGGTGTTAAAATAATCTAGGTTTACATTGGTAGGGCAAAGAGTCTTTGATGGTTAAGAGGGAATGAATGGAGAGCTCAGTAATGACACTCACAGTGAGGACATGTAGGCAGTACAAACCCCAAAAGAGTTTTTTACAAAGTGGAAGGGTGATTGTCTACAAATGGCCATGAGGGAGCAAAACCCTCCCTGGCATCCAGAATGTGGAAAGAATGTGCTGTCCCTGAAGGCAGTGTCAGGGGGAGATGGATCTAGAAATTTGACAAATGGAGTCT
Organism: Micronycteris hirsuta; assembly: GCA_004026765.1. Classification (NCBI taxonomy): domain Eukaryota; kingdom Metazoa; phylum Chordata; class Mammalia; order Chiroptera; family Phyllostomidae; genus Micronycteris; species Micronycteris hirsuta. The sequence continues at coordinate 160,570 of PVJI01000413.1, forward strand.
GGATTTGATTTTTTTAAGGTGTTAGGGATGTGAAGGTGTAAGAATGACTTTTCTACTGTTCTTCAATTCCAATTCTTAGAATGTCAAATGCATTTTAAAAAATTTAACCTAAGATTTCAGATATAGAAAACTGTAAGCCACGGGTGAGTGTGACTACTGTGTATCTCCCCACGTGGCAGTCAGACAAGTCCTGGTTACGTGGGGCCTGAAGTTTATACAATTGGAGGGACCTTCTTTAAGAAAGAAAAACAAAGTTACTTACACAAGTTAAATATGAACATGGGTCTTTATTTAGAGTAAAAAAAATAAATGTCAAAAAATTAAAATTTTTTAAAAAACTGCCTAATACTACAAATATCATAAAATCCAGAAAAATACATAGAAGTTTATAATTAACTTTGTGGTACACCTCTAGTTTTTCATATATTTTGGCTATATATTCTGAAAAATTACATTTTATTAATCTTAAGACACATACAAGAGCAATTAAAGTAGTTTTTAAGTTGCTACTGCACTGTGCTGAGGTGTAGTAAGTGTAAATCAAACTGCATTTATACAACATGCATTGACTTGAATAGTGTAGTATGTTTCTTATTGTTCTGGCTGGTTAATGAATCAGTGATAGTTTTGTGTGCCTTTTCATCTGGAGCCACCAGATTTTAGTAAAGTCATTTACACCACTATTTTCCAAGTACAATGCAATATTTTAGAATGTGTAAATCATGCAATCTCACCTACAAATGTATGCACTGGTGGTGATACTGCTACAGATTCTTCCCTACCCTCAGGAATTAAAATAAATTTTGAATTCTCATCAAAAAAGAAAATATATGGTGCATTTATAATTATGTAATGCATTACTGAGACTATTCCTGACAGGGAGAACTTCCATGTTGAAGCCAAATCCTTGCCTCAAAAATTTTCCACATATGATTTTTAAAAATTTTTATTTATTGATTTTTTAGAGAAAGAGGAGGGAGGCATGAGAGACAGGAAAAGAGAGACAGAGAGAGAGAGAGACATCAACTTGTTTTTCCATTTATTTATGTATTCATTGGTTGATTCTTTTATGTGCCCTGACCAGGGATCAAAACCTATGCATTGCCTTTTCAAGCTCATGTTGGCATATCGGGATAATGCTCTAACCAACTGAGCTACTCGGCCAGAGCACATTTGATTTTTTAAAAAAGACTTTTCTAATCATGTGTCTCCTCTAACACAGACCTACTATTTGTGTTGTGTACTACAGGGTAAATTCATATCATGATTGTATTTCTGGCCCTGCACATTCATTTCACAAAGTCAGGTGTATCTGCCCAATGGGCAGCAGAAGTATTCCTAGCAGTCATTCCTTTACCAGAATGGCTAAAAATAACTATACACAGAAGGGACTGCAAACCGCATAAATATACTCCTCTAAACCCAAATAAATGCATCCCCAGCGCACCTTCCCTGTGCCAGGACCCAAATCCCAGGCATTTCCGCACCACCCAGTTCAAGGGGTCGGGGGGTACAATGGGAAGAAAGTTAGACTGGGAACAAACCACATTTTCCTATTTATTTACTTATTTATGTATTTATTTGATGCTAAATTTTCAAAACTACAACCATGTGAGCACATTGCTAAATTTCAGTGGCTTTACAGCAAACCTGCCTCTGGTTGCAAGGCTCAAAGCATGCTCAAAGAAGCCAACTTCCTGCCAATCAATGTCCGTTTGCAGAAACTTGAAGTCATTCAGATCTGAGTTCTGGCCTGCTGTAACAGCCCCTGGAGTATTTATGATGAGTCACATCTATCCCAACCGTCTTTATGGAACATCCACCTTCGTTTGTCATCATGAAATTTGATAGCGTTGGATATTATTGATGTAAATGGATCATTAAATGGAGATTAGAATTGTTTGTGACTGTCAAGGTCTTATCATTGTTGTCAAAATGTAATATGCATTGCCTTTCCAAGCTCATTTTGCATCTTTATTTGGGGTCAGTTAGCCAGGAAAACAGAAAACATATATTGAGCAGTTTGAGCATCAGCTCTTTCTTTGCATAGAGTTCTTAAAATAGTCACTGTTTGTCAACAGAAAAGAAATGCATGGTATGAGCATACAGCATGTGTAAGCCAGATGTAGTACAGTTAGTAGGAACAGATCTAAAGACTTTAAAAATCACCCAATATTTGTCAATTTTGTTTCATCATCTGTCAAATGAGAAGGTTGACGCGTCCTTACAAAATGGCTCGCCACTGCTGGGAGAGCGGAACCCCAAAGTGCCGCTTCATAAGTCCACAGGAGCATTTGGTGTGAATTTAAATAGCATTCACATCATGGGAGATTAAAAGACATGTTGTTTCCAGTTATTTATAAGTCCATGTGTTCTTCTTCAAAGTAAACTAAAACACCCTAAGTTCTAAATAAGAAAATGGAGGAAAGCTTGGTATAGAAACACATCACCTTCCTCACTCACAACAAACTTACCAGCCTCAATGTTCCCCATTACCCCGGAGGTGGGGAGTAGAGGCAATCACCATTACCCTCTTGCTAAGTGTGGTTTATCCAGACCTATGGACCAACCAGAGTCTGAGTGGGTAGACTACCCAGGTGTGAACACCCCCGAGGCTTCATGTATAGTCAGAGTCCTGTTCAGCTACTTTTAGATAGTCCCCATAAAGTAGCAGACTCATTCCCACTCTTCAGGTAGAAGCTCTGTCAGCCTAGCAGTGTTTGGTGCAGTAATTAATCTCCCAGAAGCTGAAGACATGGCACTAAATCAGTGTTCAGTGCAGAGTTATGTGGAAAAGTTCAGTGTCCTTATCTAAACACCTACTCTAAGAACTATCCTGATATATCAAAAGATTTAATTAATTTTGATCTTTTATTAGCTGAAGAAGAAAAATGAAGAAGAAACAAGGATATGGTTTTAAAAAAAGAAAAGATAAAACAGTCCCAATGCAACTACATTATCCCAATTATCTCTATCCTATAGAATATTTTCAAGGGTTACTTCTATCACAGTAAGAGCCACTTGAAGTATTATTATCAATTGTTTGAGCTTAAGAGGGTATATGAAAGTTGGAGCTTTCAGTAAAGATGTGTACCTACGATGGATATTCTTGATCATTAGAAGCAGCTTTATATGTAGGAGCAATGGTGGCCACATTTGATGTGATTTCGGGAAAGGGAATCCGCATTCATTGGGCACTTCATTTTACGTCACTCCTCATAAAACTTCACAAGGAAGCCGACGTGCTCACCATTTTACACACAGAAACTGAGGCCCAGAGAATTTAAGCACCTTGCCCAACGTCACAAAGCTAGGAAGTTCCTAAGTCGGAATTCAAACCCAGATCCCACTGTCTACAACTCCCTGTCTGCACCAGGTTACTTCCCCCCAGCAGTCCCCATCAGTCCACTTGCTGGACCCAGTCCTTGAACTCTCTGATCATAAATAAAGCCCACTACCCCACAGGTAGAACTAAGACTTTAAGTTTAAAACTCTTGGGAGACTATCTCCATGTGTTAATTTACATTAAGGTGCAGATGTCTAAGTCTATACACTTTTCTGTGAAAGGAAGCTTGGGTAGGAGGAAGGATCCTATAGGAAGGATTGTTCGTGTCTACTCAGCATATTCCAGAAGGCTTCCCCACCCGCAGTGACGATTTGGCCTAGGTTGAGTTCATCGGTATCCCATTCCCCTGCCACACCAATCGGCTCGTGGGTTGGAACAACGTCCAACAGACTTTGGAGCCACACACTGAATATGGCGGCCTGGGTCCCTTAGTAACTTCACGGAGCAGAATCACTGCCCTCTCTCCCTACCTAAGCCACCCCAGAATAGAATAGCCACTCTAAACTGTTGTGAGAACAGGAAAATCTTTCATTTCATTGCAGTCATTGCATTTTGGGGTCTATTCGTTACAGAAGTGAAGCCTACATTAAATAACAATTATCAATAAATTTTAGTTTCATTCCCACCACCATTCCTGGATTCTGCCAATCAGGACCCTTCAAGGTTTCTAGTAACTTTATCAAAGCTTCTGAAGAATATTAGGAATCTATAGCTATAGTCTGCATATAAAAATGGCTGCTTTTTTCCCACCAATCCCTCCAAGTACACACATGTATGTGTGCACACACAAACACACACGTGTGCACGTACCCTCTTCCCAAAATTTCAATTTGGCCTTATTGATAACCCCTACACTTAATGTTTATTTTTGTTATTATTATTAAATTTGGGGGGTGACATTGGTTAATGGGATCATATACATTTCAAATATACATTTCTGTGATCCATGATCTGTGTGTTGTGTTGGGCATGTCCATCTGTACATGACACTTTTATTGTTAATCACGTAAATAATGAAATTCTCATCGTGAAGTAGTGGGGTAGGATTGGAACCCAATTATCTGGGTGTGAGGCAGTATCATCTCCCCATAATAAGTGTGTATTACTTTATATTAGAAGCCTTAAAATAACTTTTTAAAAAATAAAGAGTTACAGACAATTTGCCATAAGATTTCAAAGGCTGAAGAGAGTCCCCCCAGCCAGGAATTAGAACGGAGGCCGAATGGGACTTAAACGTACACCAGTTGAAGGAAGGGCCCATTAGGGAATGGGACCGCAGGAACTAAGGCAGTCAAACTTGCCATCAATGGCCTGCAAACAATGAGGAGGTATTGTTTTTATGCCCGGTGTTTATATTTTATTCAGTGCCTCACTCTCTGTCTTTTGGGAGGGCTTATTCTCTTTCTGTACAGAGCCTGCCTCCCCCCACCCTGAAATCCAGTACCCTTTCCGACAATTTGGGAGCTAGAAGGTGTCATCTAAGACAACCTGCCTTTAAAAGCGAGGGTCCTTTCTACCCTATTCTTAATGGAAAGCTCACCTTTGTCCCTAAAGAGCCCATCCATTCTTAGAACCGGAAATGTTCAAAAATTCTTCTCTATGTTAGTGCTTAAGTCTAATCCAACTCTCTATTACTTTCTCCCAGCTGTCTGGTTTGCCTCCAGGAAGGATTCAGATTAATGCTAGGTGATGCTCAGTTCCAGAGCCCTCTGCTTTTGGATTCATCTTAATCTTTCCTTCTCCAAGATAAAAATCTTCAGTTTCTTCAGCAATTTTCCTCATAACTCAGTGCAAACACCCTTCCCATCATCATCTATTGTTTTCAGAAAACAAAGAAGTTGGCCAGTGGCCTGTTCAAATGAGTCCGCAGACTGAACGGGACCCTCCCATGCAGGCAGCAGTGTGGTAGTTACCCACGGAGACCAGGGCTCCGTCCAACTCGGGAGCATCTTTATACCTTGCCCCACATGAGCTGTCACCCACCAAAGTCCCTGGACATTTTTCATATAAATCTATGTGAAACTATGTATTCCTAAGTCTGCACATATACAATTAATTTTTCCAACCTAAATATAGATTTTAACATTTGTTCTAGTTCGACAAAGTAGAATGTGGTCCTGGTGTTTAGGAGGAAAAAAAATCCCTCCAATAATAGAATCTGACAGTTTTACTTCTCAGAATAGAACAAACACTAAATTGTTTGGCTCGGACATTGGAGAAAAGACAGGAGGTTGCACCATGACTTTGTAGGTACAGGAATAGGAAGTGGGCGTGGTTTCTGGAGATCTGTGGGAAGGTCCAAAGAAATCTGCCGTTTCCTAGTAAGATAAAAGGAAGACAGACGTTTTGACCAAGAGCCTCCTGAGCTCACTGAGAGCGCTAGAATATGTCACACCTGGTGAGGGGCCACAGTGTTGCAGGCAGGCCAAGGACGGGTGCCCGCCCATCCATGACAGCAGTGCTGGTGATTCAAAGCAAAATTAGGGGAAATATAGGAACAATGTAATGACTTTTTCATAAAGTTAGATGTATTCCATTTAAAGGATTATACTTTATTTTGAGATCCTATTCTTCCAACAAAGGCATTAAGTGTTCTTTATTGTGAGAAATAAATGGTGGAATCTTTTTTTAACAAATGTATTTAGCAAATGAAAAGGATGAATGGAAAAATAGAGGAAAACTGAAATCTCACTGACTCCAATAACTTGTTTTCAGATCAGCTCTTGCTTGAACATCACCCTGTAACGACACACAAGTTTTGTAAGCCAATAAATTTCCTGATGTTTAAACCTTATCGTTGCTATAACCTGACACAAGGCACGAAGGAAGGGCATTTGAATACTGGTTAAGTTAACGACTAATCTCAGCTGAGTTCTCCAGGTAGCTTTTGAACACCGGGGCACAGTCCTCTGGCCTGTTTGGTTGGCAAAGCCTTGCACTAGCCATTTTCCGCTTCCTTTTCTCCACCATCCTCTGCCTCTTGAATTCCAGCAGAATTTTCTTGAGATGTATCAAACATCCAGTCTCACGTTCCTTGAATAGTTTAGCCTGGGTTTAAATTCAAGTCCTTGATCTAACGTATTCAGGGTCATTCTGTGCTCCCTCTACCTGCCATCAGCTGGATTCTCCTCTAAGCACGGGCTTCGGAGGGAACTCCCGTATGCTGTGGCAGAGACTGGCTGAATGTAGCTGCCCTGTTCCTCTTCGTTTCTGGGCACACAGATAAACTATATTTCCTCTTTCTCCTTCACTTGGGGATGGGCATGGAGTTGGGATCTCCTGGGCTAGGGCTAGATTAAGGCTTTTAAGAATGGGTGTGTCTCTTCAATGTTCCTAATCTCCTTCCACTGATTGGCAGCAGCGAGGCCCCAGGGAATAACCAAGCCGTAGATGGAAGGAGGCCTGTTGCCCCCGACCTGAAACACTTCCCTTGGTTTGTTCTCTGGGTAAGAAATAAACTTCTGTTATGTTTTAGCCATTTTATAGATATAATTATATATATGTGTGTGTGTGTAGATATATAAATTGTTACAGCAGCTACTGACATACTAACTAAGAAACCTGACTTTCTCATTATCTGCGTTTCTACCCACAGGTTCAGTTTCAGCTACTTTCTCTCTGTTCTGTATTTCCTTGCAGAAGTGGCCTCTTTCTGGCCTAGCCTCCAGTCTTTCTTTTCCTCTCCTCAATTTTTGATTGACACTTCAACATGGCCACCTCAAGTCAACCTGTATGCATTTGTCCAGAGAATGTTCCCAACAGTCTGTCCCCCCTGTCCTGTTGGCAGAGCTGAACCTCGGAGCTCAGCCAGCAAACTTCCTGGGCCTGTCTCTTTACTTCAGTGTGTTCTTTCTCAAACACAAATGAATTTATAGATCAGAGAGTACTAGAAAATTGAAAGCACCAGAGCAGTGGCTCACAGATGTGAGTTCACGGACCTGAACTGAGCTGTCAGCATCAGAATTGCCTGGTAATAATTTTCTAAAGCAGAGCTTCATGGGCCTCACACTTCAAGATTTTGATTTGGTGTTTCTGAAGTAGGTGACTAAGATCCGTATTTTGAAAGTATCTCTGGGGCCCTGATGTATAACCACTGTGCTAGACAATGGCATGTCAGGGTCAACAACAGTGTTGGCAAATATTAATAAGCCTCCCATGATGGGCAGGAGAGCACAGTGGGGAGGAGCTTGGAATTTGAAGGCAGGCTTGAGTTTGAATCCAGGCTCTACCACTAACAAGCTGTGTGACTTTGGTAAACTTACTCAACATCTCTGAGCCTCCATTTATCCCAGCTGTTAAATTGGTTTAATAAGGCCACAATAATAAAACTTACATGAAATAATGACTGTAAAGTCCCTGGCATAGAATAAAGAACAAAATAAATATAGGTGTAGGTCTGTGTCTGTGTGTGCATGTGTGTGAGACCGAGATACAAGTTCCTCTATAGAGGGAGAAATGACAGATGACAGAAATGACTCCCACACCGGGAAGAATGGTCTGTGGAAGAACACTGCTTTTTATCTTAAATGATCTCCCTCTCACGGATCTTGCTATCATCAATCCTTGTTGGCGCTGGTTTTACTGCTGCTTCCCACTACTAGAAATAGCCACCAGAGGGAGCTATTTTGCCCCATTGGATATTTCGAATCTAACCATAATTTGGGTTTTTCCCTCCTTAAAAGAAAAAGAAAGTTTTTTTTCAAAAAGCAGCTTGATCCAGGTAAAGCTTCCGGGTGCAGACTGGGCTTTATGACTGTCTTAGCACCTCAAAACTGCAAAGCAGGCCCCGTTAAGGGCAGTTGGCCTCCTGCCCTCTCTTCACCCCTTGGCTGGGCCCTCTGGCTTTCTGGCTTCTGGGGAAAGAGCTGTTCACATCACCCAGATGCTCCTTCCTTCATTCCAGCCACTCCTGCTGGTGAACTGCAGGTGTAAGAGCTTGCCCCCAGAACAGTCCTGGACTCCTTACTTAACCTCTTGGAGCCGCAGTCTCCCGATCTGCAGATCATCAGTTTCACAGGGTTATCACGAACTTGGGATGATATGTGTGACTGAGCTTGTGACTGGAAAGCGCCGAGAAAGTATCCCGCACTAACGCTAACGCAGCAGAAGGGCCCGCGCCCAATGGCGAGCCTCACGCAAGCCCTCCTTTCCTGGGAGCTCTCGGCCCTGCTTCCTGTTCCCCCTAGGGGCTGGAAGAAAACCGAAGGGTCCTTCTGCTCAGCGTAATTCACTTACGCAAGTTTGAGTAGGGGATGTTGGTAAACCCCGTTTCATCACATCTGTCCCAACAACCTGGCGATTCCTCACAAATCCACAGTGAACTGGGGAGCTGGATTTTATAGCAAGGAGTTTCCCAGTTAAAGAAAGAAAATCCTTGGTTAGGAAAGTGGTCCCAGAAGACCGTACAAGGAGTTTCCAAAAGCACTTTGAGGTTAAAGGGAAGATATTCCTTTCATTCTGGGCTAATGACAAGAGACCTGAACCAGAAATCGGAAGCTTTTATTTCCAGAACTGCCCCAATCTTGGGGAAAAAAGAAAATCAGATGTTGCTATGCCACAGGATCCTCACCTGGAAAATAGAGATAATAACAACATGCTTTCCCTACCTCTTCACAGGGTCTTTAGGAGGATGGTATAAAACAATTGCAATAACAAAAATAATGGTTAGTGCTTACTATGTGTTAGACACTGTTTTCAGTGTTTTACGCTTAAATACTCTGGACAACCCCCTGCGAGAGGTATTGGTATCCCCACTGTATAGATGAGGAAATCGAGCATAAGGGGATAATAGATCGAAAAGTGCTTATGAATGATTATATGATTGAATACGGTGTCCATGGTATTTCTATTTCTGTCCTATTGCTGCACCTTGGAGAGAGTTGGACTTTTGTTAATCGGATGATGGATTTGAAGTGAGATGAGGCTTCCCGGGCTCTCAGAGTGGAGCCCTTCAGAGCAGCACTGCTAAGTGACAGAGTGGACACACTCTGTGCTTCAAACGACTTAGGTACTTGGAGGAGTCTATTACAGAAGAGATATATAATTTATACAGCAACCATTTCTTTCAAGGTTGATTCCCTGCCTTTCCTTAATCATCCCAATCCTTTCCCTAAATTTTCTCCCGGTTTTCCTCCAGCCCACTCCCCACTCCAGACCCCAGAGCTGGTGGCTCCTTGATCCATGCCATTGTCCGTTCTTTGTGTGCCAGCTGTATGCAGACCTCATGCCCCCATGAGTCCAAGGGTGTCCTCCCCCAGGGGACCAGGCAGCAGAACTTAGAATCCCTGTGAGTGCTGGGCCCTCTGCTGTGGGGGCCAAGGAGGACATCCCTTAGACTTCTAGGCTTGAAGATTTCAGAAGTGAGGCACGCACTTGTGACATTGGGAATTCTCAGTAATTATAATGAGAGCAACATGTTTTGATTCATTATACGACAGACACAGTGCTGTGCATTTATAATGCATTCGTGTGTGTGTGTGTGTGTGTGTGTGTGTGTGTGTTAGCAGTCCTTTGAGGTTGCCATTTCATATCTAAGGCTTTAAAAACATAGAGTAGTGGTCGGCAAGCTGTAGCCCATGTGCCAGGCACCTGCTTTTGTAATTAAAGTTTTATTGGAACACAGCCATGCCGCTTCCTGTGAGTATGGCTTATGCCTGCGTTTGCACTAAATGGCAGAGTTGAGTAGTTGCAACAGAGACCACAAAAGGTCTGCAGGTCTCAAATATTTATTATGTAGCCCTTTAAGAAAGTTTGGCAATTCCTGCTTTGGAACCAGAGTGCCTGCATTTCAGTCTTGGCTCAGCGTCTTATCAGCTGTGTGACCCTGAACAAGTTATCTCACGTCTCTGGGCTCTGGCTTCCTGGTCTGTGGATTGGGTATACTAGAATGTACATCTTAGGATGTAGTGCACAGCAGCAGCAGCATTGTGCCAGCTGGAAACTTGTTGGAAATACAAATTCGGGTTCTCTCCACATCTAATAAACTGTGGAGTCCAGACCCAGGGATTTTTTAAAAGCTCCGAAGTGATTCTGATGCCTGACGAAGTCTGAGAACCACAGACACTGTATTTAAAGTGGCTGCCCAGAGTCATACTAGACAAATTACTTTACAAACTGAAGGCAAATCTGTAAAATTCCACCAGCAAGAATATTACCACTCGCTTTATTGTGACACTTGTTTTATTGCCGTGATCTGGAACCAAACCTGCCATATGTCCAAGGTATGTCCCTACCTCAGATTGATACTTAATCAATTTCTGTGAGTTTGGGGTTGATTTGAAAATCAGCCATAAATGCATAAACATTTTAACTTTCTTTTTCATCTATCTAATACCAAGTACACATTAGGTTCTTATTCAACACTGTGTGATTGACTGAACAATTTCTAAAAATGAGGTTGTTTTCCCGGAATCTATGGCTCGGAATACATGGATGAGCCTCAATGAATCCTTGAGTCCCCTGAAATTATGTGCAAGTGTTCACATTGACAGTCATGTGCCCCAGTATTTCCATCATATTCCGAGATTCCCCAGCATTTTAAACCACTGCTTCAGACACTAGCATCCAAGTGCCATTATTCCGGGATGGGGTGTGGTGGACAGACTCCTACCCATTCCGTGGAGCAGAGCGGGAGCCAGAATGCAAAGGTGGCCTCCTCTCTCCTTTATTTCCACCTCTGCCTCCGCCCCAGGCATCCCTGCCTTCCTGCCCCCTGATGCCCTTCCTCCCAGGAGTAGTGGGGCACGCAACTCTGCATCACGTCCTGGCGATGGCTGTTTAATTTGAGATGAGTGTTACATTACTCATTGCACGGGGCCCTCTTTGATCCCCCAGCATTTGCTGCTTTTATCCGCACGTACTGCAGACATTAGTGCCCCGAATGCCTCGTGGTCTCATTGTCTTTTAGATGCTGTCAGAGATTATTTACTTGGGAAACAGATGATATTTTGTTTGATGTCAAAATAATTGCTATTTGGTTGGCCTGATAGTTTATTTATGCTTTCAATATTTTTGCATTTACATCAAAAGAGCAGTGCTAAAATTGTATTTTGTCTGTTAAGGTAAACAGGATATGACAACTGTTTTTTAAAAACCGGATTTTTCCGTTGAAGGAGTTGGTTTATTAAAATGGTTAGAAGATAATGGAACCAGGGAGGGATGGCCACTTGAGCTGAAATGCACAGCTGCATGTTTTTTATTTGTATAAAAGCTGGAAAGAGGCAGTAAACCATGCTTTAAACCAGGGCAGTATACTATCACAGTTAACAATGGTCTTTGGCTCCAGTTTCAAACCCCAACTCTGCTGCTTACTAGTCATATGAGTCTTAATCTCGTTTTTAAAGCCCTCCATTCCTCAGTTTCCCCATCAGTGGATTATAGTGATCGTTGTGAGAGGTAATGAAAGGAGCTCATACATATAAATTCCCTGACATATGCAACATGCTATTTAAGTATTGGCTATGATTTAAATAAGCATAAGTTTTAAAGTAATTCCAGAGCTTGCGATGGAAAGAGGAAGCAAGTCCGCCAAGTTTGTGAGAGCCTTAAAGACCTAGAATGACTCTCCATGAGCCACCATTTCCAATGCCTCTGTCCCAGCGGTCACCTTGTCTCCGTGTGGAAAATCAGGAAGCCTTCTAAACTCCAGAGCCCTGTCCTGACCCTGAGCAAACATTCCCGGCTCTCAGCTGAGAATCCAGAAGGTGATGAAGAGTGACGTTTCCTTGGAGATAACATGGCCCTGTTTCTCTTCTCAAGGAACCACCCTAAGATAGCTCATCCAGCTGTGAGAGTCCATCCACCATTCACACACCTTTATTCATTTTCATTTAGAACTTTTAGTTTAGCTCTCTAGTTTACCAAAGAAGGGTGAGGGGGGAAAGCTCTCCTGGCAGGTCACTCCCCCTAGGCCACCTGAGGAGCCCCAGAGTATGGGGGCTCCCAGCTCAGCCTCTGGTGGGGGCTCTCCTGCGTATTCTGACCTAACTCGTGTGTTATGTTATTTCCATTTTTCGCAAGCCTGCAGCCTTCACTTACAATAAACATATTCTACTGGATGCTAAATAAATGAATTCCGTCGAATTCAAAAGCAACCAGGTTGTTTCTGGTTGCTTTTCAGCAGTTTTGCTAGCTGTTTGAAAAAAATGAATGAGTTGATTTAGCCCCAGGTTTGCTTTCTCAAGTTCAAGTTCTGTTCGCAACTTAACTGTGGCTCAGAGAGACTCATCTTTCTTCAGGATGTCATGCTTAGAGCTCATCCGTCTGTCCCGGGAGGAGTGAATCCAGACATGGTTGCATCCATCTGGCAGGTTACTAGGTTGGGGGCTTGTTCCAAGTCTGTGGGGCCTTTGAATTCCTCTTGTTGCCGAGGAGAGATGGGTAAAGTGATTAGAATCAGGCCTTGGAGAGAAGGCTCCTGGAGCTTATTATCTTTTCAGAAAGTAAGAAGGAGTGTGTCTGGCTTCTTAACTTCCCCAAATTCCCTGAGCAAGAGTCCAGGGGCCTCACAAAGACACATTCTGTCTGGGACAGATTAGATGGCAGACATTATTTCTTGGCCCACGTGGGGGTGGTTGTACATTCCTGTGGTGGTGTATATCCCTTGGGTGTATCTCACCTTAAAGATCTGCAATGATCATTTCTTACGGTTGACATCCCTGAAATATCAGGGATGTCACCATCCAAAAGACTGAGATGGGCCCCATTCTAGGCTACAATTTAAATTAAGTGCTAATGAAATAGCAATTTCATCAAGAAGTGTCACAGTGAGATATAATTCTATTTGTTGGAAATAAGATAGATTCTTAATCCCTCAGAGGGGCCATTCAGGCTTCCTCTGATATTAAAGAAGAAGTGTGTCAATTGACCCAAAAAAAGTTTAAAAGCATAAGATGTGATGAAATGGAAATACTCTGCTGGTAGGAGTAAAAGGCAGCCCACAATATTTGGGAGAACATATTCGAGAACTCAAATTTGTACATACATTATGATTCACATGTCCCATTTCTGACAGATAGATCTTAGGAAAGAATCTCACATAAATGCCCAAAGAGACATGCAGAAATATATTTACCTCGGATTGGTTTTAACAGCCAAGTATCAGAAACAATCTAATTCATCAATAAACAGACAAACAAATTACGATATAATACTAGACAGCAGTTAAATAAGCTAAGCTGTATAACTCAACACAAATAGATGCTGGAAACAATGCTAAGTGAAGAAAAGCAGGCTGCTGCAGGATGTGTGCGCGTATGTGAGAGTTAAGATTCCGTACAGACCCGGGCACCCCAGCGAAAGGCTGACAGTAACGAGGGAAGGGTAGACGCTAATTTCACAAGCACGGTTCCCTGAAGAGGGGAGCCACATCGAAGAAAAGGAAAAAAGGGTTTCAACTGCATCTGTAAAACTTACAATTTAAAAAATATTTCTAAAGTAAGTACCACGAGTAACACCGTGATAGGAACACAGGTTTTTTGTTTGTTGTTTGTTTGTTTGTTCTCGTTGCCTGAACTTGTCATGCGCATGCCCTCTCTTCAAGCCCTCCCTGTGCACCTGCCAGTCACTGCCTTTTCCTCGCGTTCCATTGCCGTATAGAATCCTTTCTGACCATTAACATCCTTCCCCTTCCAATCCTGTAGTAGACAGGATTCCAGGGGAAAAAAATGTCTTTCTAATAAGTTCTTTCTGCCCTCAAGTCCACTTTTCAGACAAATAAAAGTTATTTCCAAGTGAAATTAAATCATCAATATCCAGGCAGAATCTCGGCTCTGCCAATAGATCTCATTCCTCTGAGGTATCCCCTCTCCCGTGGATGTCCAGATACCTCCCCATCTAATTCCATTAGTGAACTGACTCAGGGCTGTTTGTCCTTCCGTCTCCACCATTACTAACTCTGTCATGTGTTCCCGTCCCTTGGTTACTGCCGACACTTAAGGAAAGAAACCCCTCTTAGTAGAGACACGAGAGTTGCCAAGACAGTTCTGTGGGATTGCCTGCTCTCGCCCTCTCCTGGGTGCTTTCTTAAGGTTAAAATGAAAACCTGAAGAATATATTGCATCATGAAATCCCACTTTATTGCCCTGGCTTACCCCATCTGTGCACTCCCACCTCCTCTGTAGTCAGCGGAACTCCAGCCAATGTACCTCTAATTCAAAACATCAGACCAAGGTTAGCTAGACAGAAAAACCAACATTCAAACAAGTATCCATCTTCCAAGGCTACTAAGTGGGAAATAAAGAAAATAGATACATTGTTACCAGGCTACTGAAGAGACAGAAATGAAAAAGTGTAGTGCTTGGGATGTTACCAAGTTTCTTTCCTCTTCTATTTTCTAGCTCCTCCAAAAAGAATGAATGGAAATGTTGCCAAATGTGGGTGGGGAAATCTGAAGTATAATGAATAACCTTAGAGTTAAAAGCATGGGTCTGTCAAAAGGGGGTAAGGTCAAAATTTTTAGGAATTAGGAGAAAGCACTCAATTTCTGTTACATGCCTCCATAATTTATAAGCATGTTCATCCATGATAAATTATTATTATTGTAGAGCAGATGGATGAATCTCAATCATTATACTATAATGGAAGATTAAACATTTTCTTAACTTCTATTCATCAAATTAAGTCTTTATACTCACAACAAAGGACAATGTATCAATGTATCATTAGGGCTTTTTTAAAATATAACTTTAGCGTGAAGCATAAGACATGATTAATGTAATGACAGAAGTAAATACTAAAAAACACACATTAGTCTAGGTTCCAATACCCTCTTTAGTCCTGTTATTTTTATGGCTTCTCAGTCTTTTATGAATTTTGTCAAAAAGAAAGAACCGTCAAAATCACTTTTTTTTTTCCTGGATATTCCTTTTCAGCTACATCTTTGTAAGATGTCACCTAGTCCCTAAACCTATGTGTGTTTTTTTAGGGGGAGAGAAGAGGAGATACCTATTCAGCCCCTAATGAGGAGATGGGTCTCTCACGTGGTTGAGTTTTGTATCATTGTAACAGATTGTAAGATTCGGAAGGGACAGAGAGAAACCTCATGCTCCACAGCCCCTCTTGCCTACTGCGCCGCAATAGGACAGACTGCCCTGAGCAATTCCAGATCCAAAAAACATAAGTTTTGCAACACTGAGGAAGACAGTTTCACAATCTCCCTCGAGAATGCATGTCAACACTTTTTATCATTACCAAGCACTCGTTTGTAGCAATAGGCTGGAAGGACCGATGGCCACAAAACACTGCACCGTGGACCAAAGAGCACCCACCTCACAGTTGTAGGACCCAAGGTCAAGTCCCTGATCTTCCACTTTATGGACCAGACAACCTTGCACATGCTGCTCAGTCTCTTATTTACTTTTACTTACAACATGTATTGCCTTCTCTGACCAGACACACATTAAGCATTTTGCATATAACATCTCAGTTTATGCATTAGAATCCACCCCATTCCATAAGTTTTATTATCTCCTCTTATACCCACTGTTATTACCGTGGTTAATTTATAAAGAACTGGGATGCAATAAAATGGGAAGGCTTCAAGGAAAAAATTCAAGACTGGCTAACGGGCTTCATACAGAGTTCAGTAAAACATCAAGGGGTAAATATTCGAAAGCATGATAGAGAGCATCAGCTGTCAATTACTGTGCATCAGCACACCACTCAGTGGTTGCGGTGATCCCCAGCTGAAATATATGCTGTGATGTTTAATGTGAAAAGAAATTTCCGTAGCCGATATTCCCATCACCCCAACAAAATTTTAGGAAAAAAAATTCAATCAATAAAGCCTAACAAAGCAGGGGCTAGGTTTAAGGAAGAAAAACAATGCTCCAAAGATGAAGGACAAAATAGAACACCAGCAAGACCAAATAAGGACTCTATGATTGCTTCAACTTCCAGAGAGAAACTTTTCACACAAGAAATATTTCAACATTTCAGGAGCTGATATAAGAAAGTAGTGGGATGTTGTTTAAATACCTGTAATACTGGAATAATTACTCCTACCTTGAACACCCAAATAACCCTGACATACAGTAATCATTTTTTAAAAGATTTTATTTATTTATTTTTAGAGAGAGGGGAAAGGAGGGAGAAAGAGAGAGAGAGAAACATCGATCAGTTGCCTTTCATACGCACCCCAACCAGAGACCAAACCTGCAACCCGGGCATGTGCCCTGGTTGAGGATTGAACCAGTGACTTTCACTTTGCAGGACAATGCCCAACCCACTGAGCCACACTGGTCAGGGCACATGAATCATTTTTTGATAGTGACCCAGAAATGGAGTCAGATCTCAGGGAGCCCTGAGTTACCATTTCCCACATTAATTATGACTGAACAGAACTGTAACTTCAGAAACTATATAAAGAAAGGCAGAATCCTAGCACTAGACTGCATCTTCGCCGTGTGTCTCTGTCTCGTTAACATACAGTACACGCACGGGCATGTGTGCACACAGTTTGGATGCCAGGTGAAGAATTTGTCATATCTAAACTAAATCCTTGTTTAAATCCCATTGACTTTTATTTTTACACTTAGAAGAGCTGAAAAATAAGATGCCGTAGTGAACTCCGGCAGATTTCAACATCACCGGGGAGAAAGTAAACTTGCAGGCAGGGCCGGACAGAGGCGGGAGTTGTCACACACACACTTCGGGGAGGGAGCCGACAAGCACTTCCACCATTAAAGAAATATGGAAATGGTTACATTAAAGAGCGGGTTATAAAACAGTTTGTACAGACTGATCTCAGTCTGTAAAAATGCAGACATATACGTATGTACATACATATATATATGTTGACTTAAAAGTATATGGACTGCGGTATAAACAGGAGCAATCCCTGTGTAGTGAGAACATAAGGTTTCCACATTTTTATTTTTACCTACATTTTCTAATTTTCTTCACTGTAGAAACTGGTTTGGTAATAATTAAAGATTATATTAAAGCGATTATTTCTTTTCAATGGATTACTTTGTACATTTCCTAGTCCTGTTTCACTGCTCCATCTTCTGTCTTTTCATCATAGCCTCAACCGCAGCGTAAGGGTGACATTTTCCTTTCTGTTTGGGCCACTGAAATGGGCTCATTATGGACCCCACTGGCTTTTCTGGGGGCTTTGATTGCTCTGTCTCATCCTGCCCTGCCAACACACACACACACACACACACACACACACACACACACACACACGCATGCACGCACACGGAGAACCCTATGCTTGTCACTCAGCCTTGCCACTGATTCTGAGTTTCACTATACATTGACTCCATGGCCCAGACAAACGGATTAACCTCTCTCAATCTCAGATTTTTCAACTGTTAAATGTGACTGGAAATACTTAAACCTTAAGGTGTGTTGAGTGAATTCAGTGAGAAAATAAACGGTAGAGCCCCTCAATACAATATTGCTTGTGTAATTTCATTTTTAGCAGATACTTTTCTGCTATATTATTTAAGCACTTATGGGGCAATTATGTGGGAGATTATTACCTGTGGCTGCTGGCAGGTTGAACGCTGTCTCCAGGAGGATTGGAGCCAACGCCTAAATAGGATTTCTCACCTACAAAAACCAATGAAGCAGTCAAAGGAAATGGCAGTTATCTACTTTCTTATTGTCAGGAAAGAGGAAATTGTTTCCTGATAATCTGACAAAAATGGAGATGGGCGAGAAGATGAGAATAAAATGCTATTATCTTAGTCACAACTGGAAGAAAAACGCACAGAGGTCTTGGTATTACCCTGTAAGCACCCTGTAGCATATGTAAAATGTCAGGGGAGAGGTTTGGAGGCTCAGCCTAATCTGGTGTCCGGAATCTGCTGCTGCCATAAGCTGCCACAACCCTCCTCTCTTTGCCTCCAAGACTGCCTACCAATATCTGTGATAACTTGCCAAAAATACGGTTTGCATAGAGTAAGTGAAAGAGAAGTCAATTTCATGACTAGTGAAATTTCATGCCAAATGAAAGACTTTGGAAAAGAGATCATTCTAAAGGGATTTTTTCTCAGTGAAATACTCTAGCATGTGCAATATAAATCATACCTTCTGTCTCTTCTATGAAACCTTCCGTAAAATCTTCATTGTTCACAAATGCTCTAGTGCGAATAGATTCCTTATGATGAATTTAAGAGAATGCTGATTCTGCTTCAAATTATCACTGACAATTATAGAGACTGCCCTTAGGGCCAGCCAGCACATGGGCCACTTTACTTTGGGTGAATTTAAGGTCCTATTTAGTGTCTTAGTTGAAGAAACCCTGGCAAAGTCACACCGTTAGCAATGCAATGCAGATACTTTATCACCTGACTTTCATCACTGATTTAGACAGGCAAGGCAACATGTCCTGTGATGCTCCACAGAAACTCTCAAACTTACCGATTCTCACTCCTGCCCACCCAGGCTCACGTGCCCCCAAACCACACTCACTGAGCCCGAGACGTGTCATTTCCGAGGGGCCCTGTGAGCAGTGCATTAAACAATACTGTGTAGTCATTTGGAAATTAATTCTCCATCACCTTTTTCTTTTAAATGTCAGTGCCCAATATCACAGCTACCGAAACAGTGCTTCTTGGGTACTTATCTCTACTCAAGTCAATTCCAAGAGTTCAAATCACTCTCCAGAATGGAATCAAGCACTGTAAGTGGAGTGACCTAGTGTGAAGGGTCAGGAATAGGTGCAACAAAGAGAAACTGCTCTAAGTCTTTCAATCAGTAAAAGATTTAATGTGGAAAATTGGGTTGTTTCAAACAATGGAAAGTTTCAAAGGGTAAAAGAAGGAGCCTCCTAGACTGAGTTACAAGATCCTGACACTGTCACACGGTGCAACACTGTTTCTGCTGTCACTGCTGCCATTGCTACCAGTTTCTCACTCCCAGGAAGATGCACTCCCGCAGTGGAGCACGGAGCCTAACACTGGCAGCTCTCGCACCAGGCAGAGCGGGATTCCTCCGCTGTAGGGAGGTGGCTGCCCCTGCCTTCCAATGGCGTGTAAGTGTATTTTAAAAGCAGAACATAATTCACGTGCAGAACCCTGGCTGCAGTGCAATCTAAGAAATAGAGCTTTTAGATTTTCAATGCCTTCGAGTGGAGGAGGATCACTAGTGCAGACATGGCTTTCAAAAAGGTTCAGTGCAACACGTACAGTCTGTTGTTCAATTCATAAGAAATTTAATGTAGGCAATTTGGGTTCTTTCAAATGATGAAATATAAAGTATATTCCATCCCCCAAATGTAAAATGCCAACAATTATTAAAGCGTGGTTATAGATAAATGGAGACTTGTGATTCTACTCTGTACGTCATGTGTGTTTGGAAGTTGTTTTACACTTTTCTAAGAGTCTGTACTCTTTTTCTCTGTTTGCCCCAACGCAATCCACTCTCTCTCCTTCTCTCCCCAGTTCTGGCTTTGGGAAGCTGGCTTTTCTGGCTGCATCCATTGGGTTCCCTGTCTAGTCGTCTTCTGGTTGTGTGGGAGGCAGTCAGACAGACATGAGCAGAGCAAGGATGGTGGCCCAGGTACAGAAGGCCACCAGGGTGAAAAGCACCAGGTGCCCAGCAATGAGCAAAACTGGGAAAGCAGGACCTTGCCCCCAGGGTGACCTTCCGTCCCTAGCACATTGCTGGTCATTCGGTTTGCACCCTTCCCTGACTTTTCCTCCCTTGGCATGTGGCTAAGCATGTAACAGACCCCCTTAGAGAATAGCCCCGAAGCATTAAGACCCCAGGACAATGAGATTCTGACCATCAAATACATTTAGGCCTCAGTTGTGTTTCAAATCCAGGCCCAGAAAAGCAGCAGAACCAGACAAGCGAGGTCATAGCTGACATCAAGACCAACTGCATTGACTAATGACCCCCCTGCCCACATCCCACACTGACAAATCAGTAGAGACCATGACCCAGAAAGGGCACACCTGGAAAGGTGATGAATATCCTATTGGGATTCTCCCCCTGAGACCTCCAGATAAATATCCTCAAGACAGAGGACCCAGTGCAGCTCTCTCTCCCTCCTCTCGCCACCCTCTTCCCCCAGGCAGGTTCTTCTTCTCTCTCTCTTTCTCCTAAGCTCCAGTAGCCCTTCTTTTGCCTCTGTAATTTGTTTTCTGAGCCCTTCCAACAGCTCACTTCTTCAACCTCTGTGACTTCCTAAATAAACTTTCTCTTAAAGTTTGAGTCTTGGCACTCAATTCTTTCTCAGCCAGAATTCAAATACCACAGTGGCTGAACCAACATCTGATCTGACTCCACTGCTCTAACCCCTGATGCTGTTCTGCCACCAACAGTTGAATTTGACTAATCTGAAGTTCCTGCAGGAGGTCAGAGTATATAAAATGGGGAGCCTGAGTATTTCTTCTCTCCCTCCCTCCTGAGTCACTTTAGGTGACAGTGCTGTGATCCCTACATTACTATGGCCCCTGCTGAAGGGTCCCTCTCTTGCAGCTCTGACTTTCAATGGACTCTTGTAACATTGTGTCCTTCCTGTGATAATGGGTGATGATGGCTTCCTGCTGCTGCTGGTGTCTGGGAACCTAAATGGGCTTTGTTGCTTCCCTTATGCCCATCCCCACACGCCTAAGTAGTCCTCTCATTAAAACCTTTTGAACCATCTAACCGGAGCCCTATCTTCCACTGGGCCCTCCAGCTATCCTTTAAGGTCCTCTTCTCAGATGCAGCTCCCTACCCCCACCAACCTTGGCAGCCCCCAAGCCACCTGCATCCTCCTGCTCTTCACTCTTCCCTCCCCTGCCTACTCCCGCACTACCAAGCCTTTCTGCCTTCTGTTCAGCGTCTTACATTGTGCCAAATGATTTATAAATGAATTGGTAGCTTATATTTTCATCCAAGAGAAGCTTTCTCAGTTTTAAGAGAGGGCACATGGTATAAGCATGCAGAGATATCGATACTATTACAAACATTACAGGGAAAACTACAGGGTTGATTTGGAGAGATTGGTCTATAGAGCCCAGAACCTATGAACAGGAAGGCCTGGTTATCTAGAGGCCTGTCCTGCATAGTGATGAAATTTGATTCAAGGTTAGAAAAATAGGAAAAAAGCTCCTTGAGGACTGAGATTTTTATCTTGTTCTCAGTTCTTTCCCCAGTACCTGGCCGCAGCATCTGGCACATTGTAAGAATTCCATACGCGTTACAGTGAATGAATGAGTGAGCATGGCAGAAGGCTACCTGAGCTGCTGTCTCTCAGCCTTCTCATCACCTCCACCCTCGTGATATTGAGGGGCGCCACGTTTTCATAGTCAGTCAACACAAAACCCACATTTGGCCCTCAGAATGTTCACTGTGGTCTTCGATGAATCCCTTCTCCTCTGGGTCTCAGCACCCTCATTGGAAGAGAGGCCAGGGTCAAAGACTATCAACATGGATGATTAAATCAATACTAAAAATGTTTTCACTGCCTTTTTAATCTGGTGAGTGTTCTGGCTTTGTTTGATTTCATCTGGTTAATTGCTTTGGTAAACTGTGTTTGTTTTTGTCATGAATATTGCATTTTGAGATAGCATATGCTTCTAAGATATTTCTCACTTGTGTTGACATTAATCACTTTGTAGAGATTGCTGGAGGCACCCTGCCCATGCACAAGTTTATCTTTCAGAAACGCTCACTAAAAATGTACATAAGAATAGACACAGGGAAGGAAAGCCATTTATTAAAAGTGAGGTATGAAGGGCCCCACTGACAAACACTAACTAGCATCGTGGACCAGAAATAGCAATTATCAAAAATGGAGAGGCAGAGTACATTCCACACTGTCGACATAAGAAACATCCAAAACTGTAAGAATTTTTATGAGTTTATTTGAGCCAAACTGATGACAATTTCTGGGAGGCAGTGTCTCAGTGGATTGAGAAAATGCTTTGGAAAATGGCAGTTTAACACATATTTTATACATCGAAATCAAAGGGGATGTCTTAAGGGGGGGGGTTACATGAAATTCACAGGTGATAGATTAGGGAGGTGGGAGAAAGCAAAACAAGGAGGCGTGGAATCCCTGGGATTGGACGAAAAGTAAAAGGAAGAGACAAATACTTCTTCCACATTGGTGGGTATAGGATAGTTAACGGTTAATTAACAATGGCAATGAGGGGCCCTGTGGTCTGTGCTCTGGTGGGTGATTGTGCCCTGAGGGGTCTGGAAAAAGAAAATTACCCTGACATTCCAAAGGTAAGTCATGTTGATGAAAAAAGACTATAAACAGGCTCAGTTAAGGTAAAGATGGACTTTGTCAAGAAAGATACTGGCCTAAGACATGACTGCTCTCCATGACTCACTTGTAGCCAGCCAGTTTTAATTTCACACCATCCTATGTGGCTACTTAAGTCTCTGAGTTGGTCAGGCCCACCAGGCAGGCCTGCCCTGAGCTTGCCACGTGGTCACTTCTTGGTCCACAATAACCATAAACATACTGCTTATACAGAGTAAAAATCTAAAGCCTGAATTTTTCAGAGTAAACTGAAGTTTCTGAAAAGACAAACTAAATTTGGGAAACTTACAGTGTAGATTAGAATATCACTCTTGTACCATTAATTTTATCAGAAGTAATAAAAATTCCTCCAGCACCTTTAACTAGAGGTAGAGAATCCATTTTCAAATAATGGAAATATTGACATGCAAACAAATGCTATTAAATACTGGGTTAAGAAAGTCCTAGCTCAAAAGATGCAGGCATAGTAAAACTAAAGGAATAACGGCCATATCGTCATAATTACCTTCTTTCTAAGCCCCAAATAATTTGACTCCAAGTCAGTCTAATGCATCACATTTGGATAGTCGTGGCTTCCTCTAAACTTTTCAAATAGTGCCCATTAACACAAACACAAATATAACCTCAGCCAAACACAGTTCTTACCTTCCTAGTTTAAGGATTCACCTCGGAAGTTATTGCTGAATTGTGGTAAAATTAAGTTAAGAATAGGAATGTAAGTCCGAGGAGAAAATATTCTTTTTTAACTTTATTTTTCAATTATAGTTGACATTTGATATTATTTTATATTAGTTTCATGTGTATAGCATAGTTGTTAGACAATTATATAATTTATAAAGTGATCCCCTCAATAATTTAAATACCCACCTGGCCTCATACCTAGTTATTACAATATTATTGACTATATTCCCTATGCTGAACTTTATATCTCCATGACTATTTCATAACTATCAATTTCTACTTCTTAATTCCTTCACCTTTTTACCCATCCCCTAACACTCCCTCCCCTCGGCAACCATTAGTTTGTTCTCTGCATCTATGAGTCTGTTTCTGCTTTGTTCATTTATTTTGTTATTTAAATTCCACATGTAAGTGAAATCATATGGTCTTCGTCATTCTCTGTCTGACTTATTTCACTTAGCATGATACCCTGTAGGTCTAGCCATGTTGTCACAAATGGTCAGATTTCATTTTCTTTTCATGGCCAAGTAATATTGCATTGGATAAATATACCACAACTTCTTTATCCACTCATCTATTGATGGACACTTAGGTTGCTTCCATATCTTGGCTACTGAAAATAACACTGCAGTTGTAACCAAGCAAACCAGGGCTCAGCCACGTGGTGCCTTGACATATGACCCAACAATTAGTGTTGAAGAAAACATGCTTTTATTAACAGGGTTTCAACCTCAGGGTGGGGAGCACTCCTGCTCAGGGCCCTCCTCTCCCATGAGAACCAGCACTTCCCTTGCTCCCCAAAAGGCTATAAGCCAAAACCATGCCCAGAAGTCTCCCATATCCTTATCTGTTCTTAAGCTGGCTGTGCAAGCAGGTCTCCATCCCCTCTGGAAGGTGCCCTTGTGGGTTTCAGAGTTTCCATCCTCTCGCAGCATCTCCCTCCTTCAGTATCTGGGGTACATTGTTCTCAGTCTCCATGTAGTGGTTCAGGGAAATGTGCCGTGTTACACTGGATCGTGGTGGAGTCAAAGAGGCATACATCCCATAAGAGTGGCTTCTCCATATGCCCTTCAGAGAAGCAGAAGTAGCTCAGCATTCCCAGTCAGAATTCAGCGCCAAGCATCTCCCATAAATCTGTGCTTGGTTAGGTAGGTCCCCACACAGTTTCATCAGCTCTGCCAGTCTTTTCCTTCTTACTCCAGATCTTGTAGCCAACTCGCCTCTACACCCTTTCAGACTACTTCAGGCTTCTTCTTCTTTCTCTCTCAGCAAGCCCTTATTTTAAATGCTTGGCCTGGAACTTCCTACATGACCTCAAATCCGGTTCCTCCTATGACGTACCATTTTTGTCCGTTCCCCTGTATCCTTTACCTTCTCTCAGCTGTCATCTTTAGTCAGGGCAATAGTTCCCAGCTACTTCTGGGGTGGACATCTGCCTCCTGTGTCTCCCGCAGGCTTTCTATAAACTACACCCCGCTTCCCCAAGCTATGTCCTGAGTCCCTGAATGCTCTCAGAGTCACGTACACCTTTTACCCTTGGTGGCAGTCCTTTCTGTTCAAGAAAAGTATGGCTTTTAACTTGCTATTCTTATGAAAAGTATCTTAAATGCTATATCATCCACTTCCCTCTTCTCCCAACCAAGGGTTGTGGAGGGTTTTCTCCTATTTTCAGGGGACCCTCACTGTGCACCCCATTACACAATGACCATAGGGGTACATACATCTTTTTGAATCAGTGTTTTGTATTTCTTTGGATATATACCCAGAAGTGAAATTGCTGGATCGTAAGGCTGTTCTATTTTTAATTTTTTAAGGAAACTCCATACTGTTTTCATTAGTGGCTACACCAATTTGCATTTCTACCAATAGTACACAAGGATTCTCTGAGAAAATATTTTTTTAGTAAGAGGTATGAGAATTCCTTTTGAGGTTTGAGAAGGGAAAATGCCGTTGTTGAGAAAATTCTTACTTTGTGTTGGAGGTAGAAACAGTAATGCTCACTAACTATTCTTTGGTTTCCCTCTATTTCCTAGTCCCTTAAAGTTAGTGGAGCCACGTGGGGCATCTTCTGGCCAGTGGGCCATGAGAAGTGACTCCATGTGTTTTTTGGGGGCAGAAGCGCACAGGAGTACTTGATGTGTTAAAACATGGGGCCTCTGTCAGATTAGGTCCCTGAGGGGCTGTATGGAGCAGAGCTCCTATAATGACCCACCCTGGACAGCCACCTAGGGTAGAAAATAAACTTTTGTTTAGGCAGCCACTAAAATTTTAGAGTTAATTTATTATGGGAGCTTTATCTTGCCTAACCTGACTAATACAGATTAGTCAGTTCTCAAAAAGGCTTCATCTGCCTGAAGACTGTGTTCCTTGTTGTAAGAAGGGCAAAGGATCATAGAAAATAATATAGGCCGGAAACGAAGGGAAGTTGTGAGTTGTGCAATGGAGTCCCCACCCTATAACTTCTAAATCTTAAATTAACACTACCAGAATTCACAAAATACTTGTTATGACTCATTATCAGTAGAACAACTGATCTCTGCACCAGCATGATGCAGGAATGGAACAGAGGCAATGCAGTTGCGCTCAACAGCAAGATCACAATAGCGTTGTAAAGTCGCAGAAATCTCGGACGGGCTTATGAAATTGTCAGATCATGAAATGGGGGAGGTGAGGTTCTTCTGTGTTAAATTCAGGGGTTCAAGAAGCCTAAACTTTTTTGTTTTGTTTGCGCTATTGAACCACTTCTTATAGTCAGAGGAAAAAGGTTTTCACATTAAAAAAGTTACTTTCACTTGATTCAATAAAGTTGAGGCAGTCTAATTATAAGATTACACAATCTTAGGATCTCAGGGT
Source organism: Micronycteris hirsuta (assembly GCA_004026765.1). NCBI lineage: Eukaryota > Metazoa > Chordata > Mammalia > Chiroptera > Phyllostomidae > Micronycteris > Micronycteris hirsuta. Next base: position 186,663 of record PVJI01000413.1, read on the forward strand.
TAAAAAGAACAACATTAAAGGTCACCTACTCTAATCATTCCTATTTCCTCTTTCTAGGATAATCCCACCAAGTGGCTTCTGATCTCTACTTGGCCATGTCCTGTGTCAGAATTCACTGTCTCCCAAAGCAGCCCATTCTGTCTCTGAGTTCCCCCTGACACTGAGTTGAACTCTTTCTCCCTGTAACTTTTACTCAGTAGCCCAAGTTCTACTTCTTGAGACATACAAAACAAGTATAATGCCTCTTCCACAAAACAGACTTTCAAATACTTGAAGGCAGCAACAATCATGTCTTTGTCTCTCTGGAAATTATTTTTGGAAAAGCCTTACCCATATCCCCTTCTCAAGCCTGGGTGAGGTCTATCCCTTTCCTTCTGCTAATTACTCTGCCCATCAGAAATGGGTTAGATGGCAAGAAGGGGGAATAAAAGGGAATACAGATCATGTCAATATCAATCTAAGGCGTAATTAAGCACGCTTTTTTGTCTGATCCTTACCTCCTCATGAATCTCACCTCCAGGGACCCATTAAATGGATGAGAACCAGAGTTGATTTTTAAGTAAATCAAGTAAGGACTGCCCCCATGGTATAATTTGAGACCTCTGCCTCAAAATCCCAAACCGAACACAAAGCATTCGTCCCTTATTTCTTCTTTGTATAACTTGGTTTCCCAGATGCACCGCCACCGTAACAAGTATGAAACATTTCTCTGGCTGCAGCCCATTTACCACGATAAGACCACCCATTCTCATGCAGTAACAACACTCCAAAGAGTCAGTCAAAATTCATATGGCTGACACTACATTTGGACAGTGCTGAAATATGGAAACTTTTCTTTTCTGGACCTTTCCGACATTGCTTATAACATGAGCCCTCATATTATGCTCACATGTCTTACTGAGTTTTCAAATAACTCTTCCTGATTTTATTTTCAGTCCTGGACTCCTACCACTCAGACTGGGCTGGAGAAACCTAAGAAATGGACTTATTGCTGACCCCCTCCAATATGTAGGCATGCCTTTGTCCACATTTGGGCTTCTCCTTCTCATGCAATAAACCCTTAAAGATTAGCCCACCAGGTCCTACAGAGAAGATCACAGCAGTCTGAATTGCAAGCTTAGGTTCAGCTGAGAGTCAGGACTGCATATTCCTGGTTCTTTTTTTTTTTTCTTTTTAAGATTTTGCCCTACTTTTATTAATATATTTTATTGATTATGCTATTACAGTTGTCCCAATTTATCCCTCTTTTCCCCCCTCCACTGGGTAACCCCTTCCCTCCAGCAATCCCCCTCCCCTTAGTTCATGTCCATGGGTCGTACATATAAGTTCTTTAGCTTTTCTACTTCCTATACTATTCTTAACATCCCCTTATTTTGTACCTACCAATTAATCCCTGCACCTTTTCCCCCAATCTCCCCTTTCCCCTCCCAGATGATAACCCTCCAATGTTCTCCATATCTATGATTCTATTCCTGTTCTGCTTGTTAGCTTAATCTGTTTGCTTTGGTGGGGAGGGGGGTAGATTTAATTGTTAATAGGTGTGAATTTGTTGCCATTTTAATATTCATAGTTTTGACCTTCTTTTTCTTGGATAAGTGCCTTTAACATTTCATATAATAATGGCTTGGTGATGATGAACTCCTTTAGCTTTACCTTGTATAGGAGGCATTTTATTTGCCCTCCCATTCTAAATGATAGCTTTGCTGGATAGAGTAATCTAGGTTGTAGGTCCTTGCTTTTCATCACTTTGAATACTTCTTGCCAGTCCTTTCCTGCCTGCGAAGTTTCTTTTGAGAAATCTGCTGACTGTCTCATGGGAACTCCTTTGTAGGTAACTATCTGCTTTTCTCTTGCTACTTTTAAGATTCGTTATCTTTAACTTCTGGCACTTTAATTATGATGTGACCCTCTTTGGGTTCAACTTGTTTGGGACTCTCTGTGCTTCTTGGACTTGTATGTCTATTTCCTTTGCCAAATTAGGGAAGTTTTCTTTCATTATTTTTTCAAATAAGTTTTTGATTTCTTGCTCTTTCTCTTCTACTTCTGGCACCCCTCTGATTCAGATGTCAGTACATGCGGAGACATCCCAGAGGGTCCTTATACAATCCATGTTTTTCGAAATCTTTTTTCTTCTTGCTGTTCAGGTTGAATGCTTATTTCTTCCTTATGTTTCAAATAGTTGATTTGAATCCCGGCTTCCTACCCTCCATTGATGGTTCCCTGTCAATTTTTCTTTATTTCACTTAGTGTAACCTTCATTCCTTCCTTTATGCTGTTGCTGTAGTCAATTGAGTTCTTTGAACATCCTGATTACCAGTGTTTTGAACTCTTTTTATAGGGTTTTGTTTTGTTCTTTTATTTGGGCCATATTTCTTTGTCTTTTTAATTTGGCAACCTCCCTGTTAGTTTCTGTGTATTAGGTAGAGCTGCTTTGACTCTTTGCCTTAGTAGCATGGCCTATTGTAGAAAAGGCAGCTGAGAATTGTGTGGGGCAGAGCCTTAGATAATCCCCAGGGCAGGGTGACCCACTTCACAGCCTTGTGACTCTGTGTGGGGGGAGGGCTTGGAGAGGGACGATGCCACTGCCCGGCTTCTGGAGGTTTTCCTGGTCTTTGCCCTGTTTCCAGTCATTTTACCCACTTCCTGTATGAGACTGGCACCCTTCCAGCTCTTGCTCTCGTGCTGATTCCCAGAGTAGGTGGGTTTGTGTATTTTCTAAGTCTGCGAGGACACTTTAAATGGAGTATCCTACAAATTTGTTTATTTTCTCCACCACTCCAACCCCTACTGGTTTTTACAGCCAGAAATTATGAGGATTTATCTTATGTTAATTTCTGAAACCCTGAGTTCTGTGGTCTGGCCTGGAGCTGGAATCACTGGCTCCCAAGGTATTCCTCCCGATTTTTATCTACCACACATGAATGTGGGACCACCCATTCCACCACCGCCACTGCCTCTCCACACCACACCATGTCTCCCTGCTTCTCTGCCTGTCTCTACAACTCTGACCCTCCTACCTGTCCGGATGAATGTGGCTTCTTTAAATCCTTGGTTATCAAATTTCCATACAGCTCAATTTTCTGACAGTTCTAGGTGTTATTTGTTTGGAGATCTAGTTATAATTCTTTCTGTGGTTGTTCAAAGGGGCAAAGCATGTTTACCTATGCCTCCATCATGACTGGAAGTCTATTTCTGGTTCTTAAAGATTTTTGTTTGAAGATGAAATGCATGAATTTATACTTAGGTGAAAGGTTTCACAATAAGTATATTTTGGTGACAAAATACTTGTTCTACATAGTCCAAAAGTAAATGCCAATACGTATTCAAAACGGGGTGGGAAATTAAAAATAAATTTGAACATCCCTAATGTAAAGCTTCTATTTTCTATCCTGATTCTTACCAGCTGAGTGACCTTGGGCAAGTTATTTAATGTTGTTTTCTTTTTAGTTACCGTTAACATATACTATTATATTAGTTTTAGTTGTACAACATAGTAATTAGACATTTACATATCTTACGAAGTGATCACCATCATAAATCTAGTAATTATTTATCACCACACATAGTTATTATATTATCGGTTATTACATATGCTGTAGATTACATCCAGTAACTTATTCTATAACTGGGAGTTTGTACTTCTTAGTCCCCTTCACCTTTTTCACCCATCCCCCCATGTTCCTCCCCTCTGGAAACCATCAGTTTGTTCACTATATTTGTTCAAAAGTCACTGTATGATTTTTTTTTCTGTTTTGTTTTGTTCATTTGTTTTTTTTAGATGTTACATGCAAGTGAAATTATACAGTATTTAAGTCTTCCTCTGTTCAACTTATTTCATTTAGCATAATACCCTCTATGTCCTTCCATGTTGTCACAAGTGGCAAGATTTTATTCTTTTTTATTGCTGAATAATATTTCATTGTATAAATGTACCACATGTTCTTTATCCATTCATCTATTGATGGACACCTGGGTTGCTTCCATAACTTGGCTATTGTAAATAATGCTACAATGAACCTAAGAATGCATATATCTTTTTAAAGTAGTGTTTTTAGGTTCTTCAGTTAAATACCCAGAAGTAATATTGCTGGGTCATATAGTAACCATATTTTTAATTTTTTTAACAGTCTCCATACTGTTTTCCATAGTGGCTACACCAACTTACAGTCTCATCAACAATACACAAGGGGGTCCTTTTTCTCCACATCTTCGCCAACACTTATTCTCGGTTGTCTTTTTGACAATAACCATCCTGACAGGTGTGAGGTTATATCTCATTACAGTTTTGATTTACATTTCCCTGATGATTAATAATGTTGATCATTTTTTCATGTGTCTGTTGGCCATCTGTACATCTTCTTTGGAAAAATGTCTGTTCAGATCATCTGTTCATTTTTTTAATAGGATTGTTTGATTGTTTTTGATGTTGAGTTGTGTGAGGTCTTTCTATATTTTGGACATTAACCCCTTATCAGATGTATCATTTGCAAATATCTTCTCCCATTTAGTAGGTTGCCTTTTCATCTTGTTGATTGTTTTCTTCACTGTATAAAAGCCTTTTAGTTTGACGTAATCTCACTTGTCTATTTTTGTTTTTGTTGCTTTTGCCTGAGAAGACAGATCCAAAAAAATATTGCTAAGATCAATATCTTAGTGCCTATGAATTCTTCTAGGAGTTTTATAGGTTTCAAGTCTTATAGTTAAGTCTTTAATACATTTTGATGTAATAAAGTGGTCTAGCTTCATGTTTTGCATGTATTAGTCGAGTTTTCCCAACATCATGTACTCAAGAGACTATCTTTACCCCACAGTATATTCTTGCCTCCTTTGTCATAGATTAATTGACTATGTACATGTGGGTTTATTTTTGTGCTCTCTATTCTGTTGCATTGATCTACGTGCTCGTTTTTGTGCCAGTACCATAGTATTTCAATTACTATAGCTTTGTACTATAGTCTGATAGTGGGTAGCATGATACCGCTAACTTTATTCTTTCTCAAGATTGCTTTGGCTATTTGGGGTCTTTTGTGGTTCCATATAAATTTTAGGATTACTTGTTTTAGTTCTGTGAAAAATGCCATTGGTCTCTTGATAAAGATTATTTAATCTCTTTGATCCCTTATTTTTGCATACAGGAGACACTATCAATCCCATCCCCATCACTCTCAGCCTCCTCACTATTTTTTTTTAACTATATTTTATTGATTATGCTGTTACAGTTGCCCCGTTTCCCCCCTTCATTCCCCCCTCCCCCTTACCCCCCTTTTCCCTCCCTTTAGTTTTGTCCATAGGTCCTACACATAAGTCCTTCTGCTCCTGTACTTCCTATACTATTCTAACCTCCCCTTGTCTGTTGTCTACCTCCCATTTATGCTACTTGTTCTGTGCCCCATTCCCACCCTCTCCCCCTACCACTCCCCTGTTGATGTTCCTCCATACCTTATATAACTCCCTTCAACATTTCATACAATAAAGTCAGCCTCCTCACTATTTTTGTTGTTTTTTTTTTAATTCTCACCTGAGCACATTTTTTCATTGCTTTTAGAGAGAGAAGAAGGGAAGAGAGAGAGAAACATCAATGCAAGAGGGAAACATCCATCATGCCTCACAACCTGGGCATGTGCCCTGACGCAGAATCAAACGCGCAGCCTTTTCTAGTCTATAGGATGACATTCCAACCAACTGAGCCACGCTGGCCAGAGCCTCTCACTTTTTGTGTAAGAATTACATGAGGTAATATATGTAACTAGTATAGTGCTTTTAAGATAAATCAGTAAGTGTTAGCTCATCTCCTTCCCCCACTTGCTTGGCTTTCTTTCTTTTCCTTATCCAAGAAATAGAGAAATGTGTGGATTAGTGGGAGAAGCTGGACCTACAACCTCAGGTGCAGCAGAGGGACTAGCCCATCCCAACCCTGTTACACTGGGGAATGGAGCGGGTGTCCTGCGGGTTGACTGAGAGGGTGAGCAAATGTAAGGCTTCACAGGGAGTGGCTGCAGCCAGAAACTATGGTCCGTGTTCACAGGGGCTTGGTAGGGTAGGGAGGGCGAGGCATGACTTTTGATTGCGTCCAGATGGAAACACTGATAGGACTTTTTTCCCACCCCGAAAAAACTAAGAAGTAGATGCCTGTGCATGTAGTATATCTACTTGCCTTTTTATCCAAAGAAATCCATGATCTTTTATAAAAATGAAAGCAAAATAATAAGAATATCCAACAGTGGACGAGATACATTATCTGCTCCGCACAGTATCACACAAACAATGCTGCCTTAAATAAAAAAACGCTTTATCTAAATGTACAGGGTAGAGCGAAGGTAGGGTTATGGTTGTGAGTACATGAAACACAGAGTTTATTCTCGTATTATTATGTACTATTGTGTTATTTTCCGTAGGAACAGCTGTAAACCTAATTTTGCCCCACCATGTATATAAAAGTCAGCCCATAATTATCCAATTTGAATAGGAAAGGAAAAAAAGTTTTATGCTAGATCTTCCTTACTTGCCATTTTCCTCAGTGTACCTCAAAAAAGCGAACTATTTTAATAAATAAATAAAAGCAGAAATCATCCCCCCCACCGACCCCACCGACCATCCCCTGCCTCTTGCTGGGGAACAAACCTCCAGGCATCAACTCAGAGGGGAGGCTGCCACCTACTGGGCCACCACTCACATCCCTCAACACTTTTCGTCAGCCTTTTGAGGTGTCTTTAAAATCCCAATTTGTCCTGCAGCTGCTTTGTTAGTGATAGTGACAGAATCACAACTCAAGGTACTACTATACAGAAATTTAAAAGCTGCAGCACGAATTAATCATGACAACCTCTTGCAAACTTCACAGCAACGTTTTTGCTTTCGGCATCAGAGAGCTTGCATATTCAAAGGAGAAAAAAAGAAATCTTTCTCTCCAGATTTCTGTTGTTGTTTTCTAAGGACAAAGTGCTTTAATAGTTGGTAAGTGCTGCTAATTGCTCCCTGGACAGCCCTAATCTAGCCATTTCCTCCCTGCCTTTACTCCATAAATCCTTCAGAAGACTAATATATTGGTTTAGTAGTGCTCAAAAGTGCCCCTTTGATTCCATTGGTTTACATGTTTACAAATAGTTTCTCTACACTCACCATTTGAAAGAGCCTACTTTTAGAAAATCGTCTATTATTGATGCTCTGGACAAGTCCAGGTTTATCACAGTATCGCCAAGATCAACCACCAAACCCTCTTTCTTTTTCTTTCTTCCTTTTTTTTCAGAACATGTTACCTTGTACTCTTAACAAGCAGAATATCTGAAATGCTCTGCTTTCAACTACTTTTATGCCCTCGGACAAATCTTTGTGCCTTGGGTTCTTCATTTATGAAGCAGGAAAAGGAAACATGCTCTCGGGCTGTGATGATAATGGCTGTACTTAATGGGTGCATAGTTCTGTCGAGATGAGGTGTTTTGACTCCTGTGACAACACTGGCAATGAGGTGAGAGTCAGCACCCTAAAGAGGATAGATGATTACCAAGGTCAACCATGGAGTTAATAGTGGAGATAGATTTAACACTCAGAACTTTTTTTTTTTAATCTGAGAGAGAGAGAGAGAGAGGAGAAACATTGATCTGTTGTTCCACCCATCCACGCATTGATTCATTGGTTGATTCCTGTACGTGCCCTGACCAGGGCTCAAACCCACAACCATGGTGTATCTGGACACCGCTCTAACCAGCTGAGCTATCTGGCCAGGACTGCTGGGAACTCTTTATACTCTTGCCTGCTATTTCTCTTGTGCACAAGATGGACTCATATGCGAATGCCTTCGGTGAGGATAAGGTTATGTGCAAACTCAAATTCCATAAAGAGCAAATACTAGCCTTTGAACTGATAACTTGGAAAAACGGGCTCCCAATCAATACTTAGTACTCTAAAATACAGAAATATTTCCTTATCAGACCAGGCAAACAAAATAGATGGATGGATGGACGGACGAATGGATAAGTAGATTAGAGACAGCTCTTCTTTTTATGACTCTTCCTTAAGAAAGTTGGCAGTTACCTATTCAAAAGAAACATTTGCTGTTTCTTTTTCCTTTCAGGCTTTTTCTGCCTGCATGTTTGCAGATAACTTAATTACTTCATTGGGCTTTGGAACACGTACATTACAGATACATGATCATCTAAGTTATTACCTGCATATTTCCCCATTAAGAATAATTATAGCTCTTACCACCACTGCCCACGTACTTATGTCCTGCAGGCCTGGGCACACTGAAGTAATCATCTTTTGAAAATGATCTTGATGGGCAAGTGTTGCATGCACAATCAGCAATAAGCAAGGTGAAGTGGGAAGATTTCCATCTCCTCCATTAGTGAGCGGCTCAAAAATCACATTTCCATTCTTTCATCACTGTGCCATTGCAGAACACTGAGGCAGTTTATGTTCTTCCGAAAAGTGAATTGGTGCTGAATGGGGATACAGGACCCAGGGGATGGATAGTATCTGCCTCTCCTTGGCTTACCTTTCTGAGCACGAACACATCACCCACTTCATGGCTCAATTTCACTGCCTACAAAATGGGATTTAAAAGATGCTTTAAAACCTCTGATCATCAAATCTGAGACAGGACAGTCTTATAAATAGCAACATCACTTTAAACTGATTAACAGCCCCAGTTCTGAAGTACTGGTTCCTCCACTTTATCAACTCTATAACCTTGAGCCTGCATTTAACCTCTCGAAGCCTCAGTGTCCCCATCTGTAAAGAGAAGATAGTCGTAGTCCATGACCCTCAGGGATTCAGGGAGATCCCACTTGTGAAGCACTTCACCCAGCGCCCAGTGCAGGTGGGAGTCCAGCCCATGTTGGCCATTATCATCACCATTGAGTCTAAGGGTCCGGGGACTGAGCAGCAGAGCTCAGGCAACACGTCTAAGCTAAAACCAGTTATTGCCTGCCAGTTAATAATGCAGACACATTGTGAAGGGGTCACAGGTCATTTTAATCAGGGGATCATGGGTAGGTTTCAAAAATATTAGATCGTACCCAAGAAAAAGCTGTTTACATTAACTGTTTAGTAAATAATCTGCAACTGGTTACTTCAAGAGTTAATCACTTATTGTTAAGTTTAAAAAATGAATCTTTTTGTTTTATTTTTCATACAGATAAAAATTTTTCATTGCTAAGTTTTTTAGATGTTAAATAAGCCATGAAAAGCATCAATTAAAATTGCCTGTTACCACCTAGAAACAAGGGTTAATATTTGTTTTAAGTCATTTCACTGGTTGTCACCCATAATCTCTTTTATTATACTCGGCACACACGACAAATAATGCTTGTCTGTATAAATTCTTCTCCACAAATATTGCTCTTTTCACTTAGCTGGGTACTGTAAATACCTTTCTATATCATTTAACATTCTTTGTCATCTTCTTAATGGCTAGGAATTTTGTATTCAATTAATGCAATTTACTTAACCAGGTCTCTATTGTTGGTGGTTTAGGTTTATTCTTAAATGGTTTTCATGAACATCCATGTAGCTAAGTCTTTGTATATTTTCCTAAAAGTAGGCTCGCTATATCAATGAGATGACACTTCTTGAAAACAAACAGTTGACTTATAACTTCCTATACTTTAACATCATCTGTACCCATAGACACGTCCTCCTTGTCTTAACTAGTTTGGCGTCCCCACTGGAATAATGTGGAAGCTTCTTCTGGGACAGGCTGTCTTTGCAGCTGGCTCTGCGGGCACTGCCCGGCGGCGCCGCAAGCAGCATGTGGCCCAGGGCTCTCAGCACGGTGTCTACCTGGGCCCCAGAAGACTAAACATGTCACATTTATAACCTTCCTCGCTGTGCTTCCACAGGCTGGGGACAGCCCAGGCTTGAGCGTCCTGGCCCAAATACCCAACTGAATATGATCATCTAGATGTCTGGGTATCTCGGTTTTCCAGGATACACTTGGTGTCACTGATTTGAGTAGGCTGATGTTCAAAACTGTCTGTGCAGAAAGTTGAACCATTTTTCAGAGGTGATTTGAAAAATAAGCTCGTGTGTGCACAGAATATCTCTAGGAAGATATACATGCAATTGGGGACAGGGTTTGCCTCTGCCTTGAAAAAGTGAAAGTTACAGAAGTGAGTGAGAGACTTACTTTTTATTGTCTTCTTTCGTACAGTTTTTTAAAAATATTTATTTATTTATATGTTTATTTGAGAGAGGGGAAGGAAGGGAAAAGGAGAGAGAGAGAAGCTTTGATGTGAGGGAGAAACCTCAATCGGCTGCCTTTTGCATGTGTCCAGACCGGGACCAAACCCGCAACCCAGGTATGTGCCCCAACCAGGAAACAAACCAGCGACCCCTTGGTTTGCGGAGTGGTGCCCAACCAACTGAGCCACATCAGCCAGAGCTGTTAGTGCAGTGTTAATTCCTTACCATGTGCATGTATCCAAATGGGGGAAATTTTTAAACAAGAAAGATTAAGCCCAAAAGAAACATGTATGCATGGATATGTTCCCCCTTGTCAGCTACTGGATTAGTAAACTTAAGCAATAGGGAAGCGCTTGAATGATTTCATAAAGAGAGTATAGTTCAGTAATTAAGAATAGAAGGTCTAGAGCTGGGCCACCTGAGTCCATAGTGCGGCTCTGCCACTTACTAGCTATGTGATCGTGGGCAATCACTTAGCCATTCTGTACTTCAGTTTCTTTTCTATAAAATGGGGCTAATTGTCATACCTACTTGGCAGTGAACTATATTAAGTGAGTGAAAATATAAAAGCCCTTAAAGCAGTGACTAACACACTACATGTGGTCATTGCATACGATCCGACACCATTGCTGCTGTTACTCTTCACTCAGTGTGTGCGCCGCTGTGTGATAACAGCAAAGAGCCCTCCCTAAGACATACAGATTTTGAAAACTAGAAGAGTATTTTTACTGCAGGTGTGTAAGTGATATTATGATGTTATTTACAACATGCAAATAGTCAGTGGGAGGGAGGGGAAGTTGTAAAACTGACCTTTATTGGTAGTGATTTCAAATTTGAGAATTACCACAGTCTTTGCAAGAGTGGGTGGCCCAAACCATTTGGGGAGTTTGGTTTTGTTTTCTTTAATTTTTATGTCAAAGTGGTTTTGTTTCTTTCTATTTGGAGGGTGGGTAGTGGGGGTGGGGCAGAGAGGCGGTGCTTAAACAAATCGCACAAATGAAGCTGCAGCGCCCATGTAATCTGATTCCTCCTTGAACAACTATCTAAGAAGCACATGTTCTGAAATCACTGTTTGCCTAAGGAAACCGTTCACGAGATAGGAAAGCATTAAAGATTCCTGAAAACATTCTAATCTCACCTACTGTGCATAATGTGCTCAGTCATTGGAAATGTATCACCGGCGAAGCAGGTGATTCGGTGACGGGGACAAGTAGACTCTGCTGTCACACAAGCCTACATGCCGTCTTTTGCCCAACACTTTACTGAACACGAGGAGCAGAGTGCTGTCGTATCTGTTTTGTGGGTGACCCCTGCTGCCTATTCCAGTGCGGCTCTTCCCAAACTGCCAGCGTCATCAGAGTGCGGTCTCCCTCCAGGACTTTAGGTTCAGACCATCCCAAATCAGATCAACATATTTAATTAGTGAGAGTACAGAAGGCTGTTTACGAAGACTCCATTCTGAGGTCTTAGCAGATTCAGCACTGTTCTTCCCACACAATAGGCCTTCAATAAGCATTTGTTAAATGAATGCCCAAATTCATCATGTGGATGGATATAACACAGTTTTTCCCTCATAAACACAAGACAATCCCAAATGCCTGGGATCTGCTATACCTTCAGGCATAACAAGGCTGTGTTCTTTGTTCCAAGTCCCTCCCCCAGCTGCTTCTTTGACTGCCAAAGGTGATTCAAAGAAAGCGAAGGGTAAGAATAGGATCCAAAGGATGAAGCCTAGTTAGAAAACATTTTCATTGCAGAAACACAGTCGGTGTTAAGCTTAGAATTCTGGCTCACAGCAGCTGCCTATGATAACACCATCAAAAACAAACTTAAAATTGGCTTGTTTTGTTTTACTAAGTTATTTAAAATCTAAGAAGTGTGAAGAAGTGGGCCCCGTGATAAATGGTCTGACGGTGTAAACAGAGACATCTTTCGATGATGTGGGCAGTGTCCAGCCTACCGAGAGGTTAGAGAGGGAAGCGAAGAGCAAAGGCTCTCCCCTGGGCCACAGTCTCAGGGCTCCTCCTGCGGACCAGACTTGCTCTTCGAACCGTGATGATGGAACTGCACAACATCATTTTGAAGAGACTAATGTTAGAATGTTTTAGACTTTTCCAGTAAAAAATAGGTGACTATATTTGAACCACCTAAATTAGAATTTATCAAGATACCAGATCCAACCATTTCAAAAGCAATGTGATAGAGAAACACAAAGACACAGATGGGCACAGATTAACTGAAGGGATAATGCGCTTGTCTCACCAGGGGCACACGCTCTGTGGCACCGCCATGGTCAAATCTCCCCCACATACAGGGCGCAGCTATGTTCTTGGGATGCAGTCTGTCTCAACAGTATAAAGGCTGATACAGCCTTTTGGGGGTGGTAGACATTCTAATGATAGTACATTACTTTTGTAATTTTAACTGAGGTTATTTATAAACATTTTTAGTGCATTGTCCTTAATAGGCTAAGGGAAAGAATCTATATCTGTCAAAAATAGGAAATAAATCTTCACCATCTCTTTGGCCCACTAGTTTACATTTAGAACATCACAACTTTTCTGAAAAGCTGTTGGACCCTGGGCTCTCATCATTGTCCTGCAGTGATTTGTCACTGGCTTCTGAAACACACAATGTATCCAACTCACCCACAAATGGATGTGCTATTCCAATCACCACTAAGTAACTCAAAATGTTACTTTTACACAAACAAAGCATTTTTGACGATCTTAGGGTTTAAACCTCCAACTGGTTTTTATATCTCTCTTTAGCTAATATTTATTGAGAACCTATTGTGTGCCCAACATTGAGTTTTGCAATAGTAATTTTTTGGGCTTCCTAAGTATATCTGAAGCCTTTATCATAAAAGTTTATTCTCAAAAATGAGAGTCTGTGAGAAGAGGCTCAGTGTCAGAGTGTAAAAGCACGATTGTGAGTTTTCACACCTGCTATGCCAGTGATACGCTGCGTGACCCAGAAGTCACACATCTCTGTGCCTGTTTCTTCACCTGCAACAGAGTAGTGCCTTTCCTTGACCTTACTCAGCTATTCAGAGACACAGCTAATAAAAATTGTTACAAAGTACCATGAATATTGAAAAGTACATCATCATCATGATTAATAATAATGTGTAAAGCTCAAATATTGAAATGACTCTCTGGCATCATTCCAAATCAAGAAATATAAGCTCTCGCCTTGCATAGTAATGAAGAGAAACAGTGTGAGATACTCGTATTGTACAAGTTCAAATGAACATAGTGATGAATATCTTTAATTACACTGTATTCTGTAATGATGTTGGGGGGGGGTCTGTGTTTTAAACCAAATGTATTACAAGCGTCTCAACAATGTATCTAGGGTCCAAATAGAATCATTCCCCCCAAAGGCAGACATTTATATGTCTGTACCTAACCTTGAAATGAACGCTCATTTTGATAGAGAAGGGAAGCAGCTAGCAGTCCTCTGTTAAAGAAAACTGGCTCTGATTTCATAGATCTCAAAATCTGTCATCTTCACGTTAGCTGACTGGCACCTAATGAGAAAAACAAATTGCTTTTACTTTCCACATAAGACATTTACATTTAGAACTTTTTTTGGCTCATAAAAGGTTTATAAAGCATCCGCTCAAACCACTCTACCTGCATTTTTTCACCTAAAAGGGTCTTTATGTAATCTTACAGTAAATTTAATAACCCTCTTTAATAAACATGAGCTTTTATGAGCATGACATATCTAAATAGACTCAATGGTCTGGGAATAAGATCTGCATCAGTAATATTTTCAGTGCTGTAATATCCCACATTTTTTTAAAGCCACATACAGAGCAGACCACGGCATACGAAAAAAATTAGTCTCTGAGTTTAAGAAAGCAACTGGTCAGTGAGCACCTGGGCGACTCATTAAGTTAAATGGGAAATGTCCTGATGTGTGCAACCGTGAGCTTCAGAATAGTCAAACATTAGCATCTTTCATTCTCTCCCATTTTCAGCAAATGCACATCATAGGAATAAGTTTAGAAATGGCCTTCAGTAATCGCTCACACTGGGTTTTTCAGGAAAGGGACCTTCACATGAGACATTTCCCCATTTCAATCACCTCCACAGGGGACTTCTGCTTGGGCGAACCTGCTGACATGAACCCTATTGCTCTGAGTAGCTCAGAGCTTCTTTCTCCAGCTAAGCTACCAAATTAGGCATGAGGCTGGGACCCTCGTTTCTCCTATTGCTTGTGTGTATCAGCAAGGAAGACAGGAAAATGCTAGTGACTTTTTTATAGCTGCTATATAACAAGAGAACGAAATGTCAAAGCCCTGGAAACTCCATCTTTCTTAGTCCCATCAAGGCTCATCTGGCTACCGCTGATACTGAGACTTGGCCCCCACCTTCAACTTTGCCTTGCTAGCAAGCAGCAGTTTAAAATTCCGCAATGCAAAGAGTCAAAATATCCTGAGTGTGGATTCAGTAGTTACTGAACACCTACATGTGCTGAAGGCCTGGGCCAACATTCAGAGCAGCCCCCTTACTGCCTCAAGGTAGCTCACTTCCCACAATTAGACATAATCTTGACAACTATGTAAATTGTTTCCTTGGTAATTAATTCATATTTATAACACACCAAAAGATTATATCCTAAGAGATAGATAATCTTTTTATACAAGCTTTTCCTTAATTCTTAAGATCATATATTTTTAAAAGTCAAGATTTCATATTTAAATCAAGGGGTTTGAGCTTTTTTTTTTTCTTTTTAAATTTGTTTTTAGACAGAGGGGAAGAGATGGAGAAAGAGAAGGAGAGAAACATCAATGTGTGGTTGCCTCTCATATGCCCCCCACCAGGGACTTGGCCTGCAACCCAGGCATGTGCCCTGACTGGGAATCGAACCAGCAACACTTTGACTCACAGGCCCACGCTCAATCCATTGAACTACACCAGCCAGGGCTTAAATCAAGGTTTGCTTAAAGTAGGATAGATAGGGAGACAGAGATCAATTAAATCCAGAGATCAATTAATCCAGAGATCAATTAAACCACAGATTATCATTGTGGTCCTTATTTCTATCTTCTTTTGCCCTCTCATATTTTTTAACCAGAATTTCTAGTGAGAACCAAATAGAGGAAGAATATCCAATAGAAAAAACGCTGTTTCCTCCGTTTTTTAGTTCAAACTTCCTTTTGCAAATCACTAGGTAATAGAGGCCAAGAAGCAGAAAGACTGTGAGTGGAAGAGCTAACAGTAAACATAGGATCTCAGGAGGAAATGATTAAACTGTGCTGTGGGCTTTCTGCCACCCCTATCCTTATCTTCTCACTGCCCTGGACTCTCCACAGCTTGGGGCACAAGAGTACATGGTAACTGAACTCTTGGTAAGTGAACTCATGGTAACCGATGGAGACTTCCTCTTGCATCTTGTTTCTTCCATCGGCAACCTCAGGCTAGAACCAGCAGAGCTGCCTGGCCAGCCTGGCCCTCCTGCCCAAGCTCCTGGTCTTCATCTAAACCTCCTCCTCTGCTCTGGTCTGCCGTCTCGGTGACCTGAGGAGCTCTTAGGCAGGAGAGCCTTGTGTACTTTGTAGGAAGATCAGACAAAGCAGAGCGAGGCACTCGCAGAATGCTCAGGCCTCACCTTGAAATCTTTTCCCAGTCTGCCTTTGCACAGTAGTAAAATGAAGAAAAATTGGTCCAAAGGCTGACAAAAAAAAAAAAAAAAAGAAATAGATGAGAAAGGACTAATCAACAAAATCGCTCACTGTCCCTAAATAGCCAAGAAACAGCAAGGCAGTACTTAAGCCTGGTTTTAAAAACTTGTTCACAGGGCCTTCAGACGTGCCTGCTGCCCGCAGAGCAGTGGGAGGGTATCTGTAGGGACCCAGCCAGGAACCCAGCGAGCCCCCAGTGATCATAAAGAGTTTTTCTAAGGCCAACATAGCTGTGCCCACTAAATCTTCTATTCCCAAGAACCAGTGGAGCCTACTGCTCCAAATTAGTACATTTTAAAACTACCAAATAAAATGAACGAGGTGATGATACAGAGAAATGAAAACATCTAAGGATAATGAGCACTGAGCTTAGAGCTTCTTTCTGTACAGGGGGAAATAAAGGTCAGTACATTTAGCACACACATAATAGGGCTCACAAACCTTCTCCCAATTAATCTTCACCCAGTCCAAATGCACTGGTTTAACCTTTTCATTCTGGGCCTCTCAGAGTATTTACAAACCACTGCCTCTCAACAGGAGTGGAAACCACGCCCATTCCAGAAGCTTCAGGCCTGAGTGTGCCCCTAGATGTCCTATTGCGGGACAGGGTGCCAGGGTGCCTGGTACTGCCCCTCCTCATGCTGGGAACAACGCAGAGCCTGTGCATACAGTCAGAAACCGCAGTCTAGTCACTTGGGGCTGGTGTCTGCTTTTTCGGTGCGAGAGTGGTGCATACTCAGCAGCAAAGGGTTTCTGAGTTTTATTTTGTTTTCAAATAACAGTAATATAATTGATCCCTCTAAAACAATGAAGCTGACCTCAATAAAAAACAGGATGCACTTAGAACCTCCCCAAGAGTGTAACTGGTGATTCATTAGAAAACTTTGTCAAAAGGCAGTTTAATCCTAAGGTAAGTCCACAGCATGGGGATGCTGCAAATAACATTCCAGAAGGCATGCTAGGACAGAACCTCCAAAACAGCATTTCCAAATACATAATTTCTCAGGATAAGTACATTGATAACCAGCTTAAGGCTTTGAAAACCTCAATTTGGAGACACTTCAGGGATGTGCAACACATACTCCCACCTAAAACTGTCACTTTCAACCCATGGTGCTAAACTGGTCCCACTCTGAACGCAGAATGCAGAAGACGAAGTAGTGGTCTGAGCTTTTGCATCACACCCTCCATAATCCCAGGGTCACCCCAGCCAGCACCCAGCCCTCGGCCCACGGGGCCAATACCTTGCATCACTGTCACACGGAGAGTCGGGGGGTCAAGGGAAATCAGGGTTTCGGGGAGGAGAGGCCAGATCCCGGCAACAGTGGTGTTGGCCTGAGTAATTATGATAGATAACATTTAGTACATGCTTTCTGTGTACTTTCAAGTACTTTTCATCTGTTTAGCCTCCATTATAACTCCATGAGGTAGGTGCTGTAGCTCTACCAGTGTTATAGACAAGGAAACAGGCACAGAGAGATTAAACAATTTTCTTAAGGTCACACTGCTAGGAAGAGGAGAAGCCACTAGGCTGTGGATTTCTCAAGAACAGAGTTGATATGTTATTCAACTCTGAATCCCTTCAATGCCTAATCTAATAGTTCTTACCCATGTAATTTGTCAAAATGGGACTTTGTTGAAAAGGATCAGGGTGAACTGAGTAATCTGAGGAAGGTAGAGGAGAGGAAGGTAGAGGAGATTGTCTGAGATTATAGAAGGGGAAGGGGTAACACTTACAAAATACTCTATGAGCAAGAAGAGTGGTCTCCTAATCCTGATCTGTATTTCCGGTGTGCACACTCCTTGGACAGCCTTCTTTCCAGGTGTGCAGCACATTGAGAGTGCACATAGCCCCCTCTCCCCTTGATGGTGCCCTTTCTTGAATGATGGGTGATGATTACAAGTATTAAGCAGTGTGTCCTACTGCTGTGGACTTTTTCAAATTTAATTCAACAACTGCTTATTAAGCATTTGGGCACGGTGCTCTAGTAGAGGCTACAGGTGACAAGGCAGGGTTTAAACTAGAGAGCAGGAATAATGGACAGCTCCCACCGCCCAAAAAACAGCCCAGGTGGGACCTGGAACTTGACCCACTTCCCACACACTTTCCCCTGACGAGGCAGGAAAGGTCGCCTGTGGCAGACCTCACGGTAGAGAAGCCATGCGCATTAACAGAAAACTGGCAAGAACCCTGGCAGAGGAATTAAAAACGGTCACAGACACCAATATGGCTATCGCTAGAGCTGAAGACTTGCCGTGTGGGTTCAGCTTGCTATAGCGTGAGGGGTGCTGGAACTTGAATGTCAGATTTCTAATCACGCAGCGGTGGAAAAGAGAAAAACACCTCTGTACGAAAAGCCTTTCACAACAGCACAGGGCTGCAGCCGTGGGGTGGAGAATTAGACCCTGCTACAGCAAATTGCTGCAGGCGCAGTACTGCGAGCCATTACTGGAGAAGCTCAGACTGCAGAAGTAACCTGAGAGGGCACTGAATTCTCACTTTTAGGGAAGCTAATTTGGAAGGAGGGAGAAAGGCAAGGTTATGGGCTGTCCTTGGGAACAAATCAGAACAGCAAAGCTGGAATTAAAAACAGAGGGTTTGATTTGCAGAGGTCTCTTGCCTGCTGTGGTCAGATTCTGATAAAGCAGAGCCCTGGAAGAAATAAATTAGTAAATTATTCATCTCTGGTTAAGACCAGGCCCTAGAACAAACAAGGGGCCAGACATATGGACAAAACCCACTAATTGGCCTTCAGTATAGGGTCAGGCCATACACAAGACATGGATTCCATGGCTCCTGCAGGATCCAGACATATTCTGCACACAGGACTTGCCAGGAATGTGTGATACAAAAGCCCTATTCGGTTTTTAGAAGGACGCATGCGTGTTAGAAGTCCCAGTCCCTAATACCACTGTATTTCAATATACAGTGATACAGCCCCTAGCCTTCTGTGGACCAAAGAAGACTCCTGATGAAGGAAACCCCATGCCTGCACATGGGGATGGGGAACAGTGGAGGGAAAGTGACAGTCTCTCCCAATACCCAAGGTGACTAGGCAGAGCCAGGAAGGAATACCGCAAAAAGGGCCTCCAATTTTTTAAAATTTTTATTTACTGATTTTTTTTGTTTACAGAGAGAGTGAGAGAAAGGGGGAGGAAGAGAAAGAGAGAAACATCAGTTTGTTGTTCTACCTATTCATGCGTTCATCTGTTGCTTCTTGTATGTGCCCTGATTTGGGATCAAAACCGCAGCTTTGGCATATTGCGGACAATGCTTTAACCAACTGAGCTACCCAGCCAGGGCCAGGGTCTCCAATTTTAAAAAAGTCCTGCCCAGTCCCTTGGAATAAAAAAAAAATGAGTGAAATATAGATGCTACAGATAAATCTAGGGTTCTGTGGCACAATGGGAAATAGATACTTGGTTTTGGTGTCTGGTTCCTACCTCCTAACACTTTTGGAATCTTTGGCCTGATGAGAATCTTTTGTGTGCCGATGGGATGGCTAGAGCCCCAGAGAGCTGCAGGCCGGTCACCAGAAAGACCAAGACACAGTTAGAGAGTTGAAACTTTCAGTCTAGCCCCAACATACAGAGAGGAGACAGGGGCTGGAGATTGAGTTCAATCACCATGACCAATGACTTAATCAATCATGCATACTTAATGATACTTTCAGAAAAACCCTCCAACCACAGAGTTGGGAGAGCTTCTGGGCTGGTGAACACAGGGAGGTGCTGAGTGGCACGCCCAGAGGGCACAGAAGCGCTGCGCCCCTTCCCACACCCTTGCCCTGTGCCTCTCTTCCATGTGGCTGCTCTTCAGTTGTAGCCTTTGTAATAAACAGGTACTGGTAGGTAAAGCACTTCTCTGAGTTCTGTGGGCTACTCCAGCAAGTTATCTAGCCTAAAAAGGGAGTCATGAGAACCCCAGATTTATAGTCGTAAGTACAGGTGGCAACCTAGGATTCGTGACTGGGGTGCAGTCTCGTGACACTGAACCCTTAACACACAGGTGGCAAATACAAGGCCAAATCCGGCTCTCTACCTTGTTTGATCTGGCCCGGCACCTTGTTTCTACCTAGTGGCGGCACCAAACTCTCACTTAATTGTTAAGGAGTAGTTACATTTATACAGTCCTAAAATTACATTCCGCCCTTTGAAGGCAACCACAAGGCCGCTGTGGCCCCCGGTGAAAATGAGTTGGACACCCCTGCAACCCATTGGGTTTGGCATTAACCCAGGTAGTGTCAGAATTGAATTGAAGTGGATTGTGGATACCCAGTTGGTGTCCACAGACAACTGAAGAATTGTTTGGTGAGTGTGTCAAAAGTGTTGTGAGTGAAAACAGGATGTCTTCTTACATATGTCTCAGAAAATTATCATAGTAAATTAGCAAGTATGGAAATATTTTTCTCATGGGAGAATGTAAAACGATGGTGGGAATGTTATCCTCTTAGCAACTACCGTAGAATTCCTCTTCAGAGAGGGAGGCAGCTATGTTGCAAATTTCCTGATATGATTGCTTAGAAAGGAAGTGATTGGGCTGGCCTTCCCCCAACCTTCAGGCCTATTCTGGAAACAGGAGGTTTGTGTTGCTCAGGGGAGGTTGAAGAAAGATGAGCAAGAAGGAAGAGCAGAGGCAGTGGCATGGTGGATGACGAGAGGCAAGTTCACCAAAGTCACCAAATGCATCAAATGCTTTGTGCACATTGGTTCGGGAATTGATTAACTGTCAACAAACAGGGCTTCCTGTCTAGATTAGCATGACAGTGGTACCGAAGCAACACATGTACTCACAAAACTAGTGTGCAAGAACCAGAGATAGAAAGATGGAGCTAGAGAGGGATATTCCTAGGGAAAGGCATTCTCTGAAACTCACAGAAATCTGGGGGTGTGGGAGAGGGAAGTTGACTGAGCCTGTATGAAGCTCCCACAGCCAGGGAGTCTTCAGGCTTTCTGGATGACCCATGCCTTTGTCCCTTCCTTGCTCACAGGGATGCTTCAGGTGCCTCATCTCCCCTCTTCTTGCTCTGTCCTCAACCCCTCTCCTCCTACTGCCTATCTTCTTGAATTTATTTATTTTTAAAGAGGGGAAGGGAGGGAGAAAGAGAAGGAGAGAAATCTCAGTGTGAGGTTGCCTCCCAAGTGCCCCCTACTGGGGACCTGGCCTGCAACCCAGGCATGTGCCCTAGACTGGGAATCGAACCAGCAACCCTTTGGTTTGTAGGCTGGCACTCAATCCACAGAGCCACACGAGCCAGGACCATTCCCCCTTTTTATGTGAAACCATTCATAGAGTCATCCAGATTCCTGGTCTTGTTAGAGAATATCTTCATTGGCATTCAGAAGGTACATGAATAAAGTCACTTTTTTCTATTTTAGCCAACTGATAAGATCACACAGCACAGAAATAACCAGGTCTACAATTCAACCCACCCACACCTGGGGATGTTTTGGTTTTACAGTTAGTATACATACTGAGCTGAGTAATTTAAAATAAAGAATAGGATGACTACATATTACAATTTGTCATTGTTAAAGAATGAAGGTGATTGGATAAGTAGACAGGACAAATGCATGCAAGATAATATCGACAGCATGTTCACTAATCAAGCACCCAATCATCTTACCTGCCACAAGTGAGAATTTGGTTAAACATTTTGATGATGTACAGAATAGCTTGCGGAGGGATTTGTTCCCAGGTAATTGGCAGGAACTGAAGCTCATTAAATTACCTCTCATCTGACATGCCAAATGATTCTCACAGTTGATCCGTTAGATCATCAGCAAGCAATTGTGTATCTCTTCCATGAGCCAGGATGACAAATAAGCAATTTTAGCCAAAAGGGTTAAGGCCAGTGCCAATCATTATTCACACTGCAATTTAACTGATTCTCTAGCAATCAATACCATGCATTCCAAATGCAATACAGCAGTTTCTTCCACATTGTACAACCCTTTATGTGAATATTCTGCCAGAATATAAGCAAACAAAATACTAAATAAAGACAGGTCTCAAATGTAGTATTTGTCAGCTGACTTTAAGGGTGTGAGCAAATCAGTAAACCTAGAGGCATTCACATTGGACAGTGGCATCACAGAGCAGGTAAATTAAGAGAGCTCCTACCCAGATTATTGGGCTAAACTGGTAAAAAATCATGAAAGGTGGCAGGAGAGAAATGACAGAGGCAGGTTTAATGCCCACACCAAGCTTATCAGCCTAATCGGGAATTCTGAGATGATGGATAAAACTGCTCAGTGGCCACACTTTGCTCTCTGTTTCTATGCACCTGAAATCCACGTCTTTGCATGAGACCCACTAAGGGAGGGATTCTGCCGCCACAGTGTCTTCTTCAATTTGCCCATTGACGTGGCTGGCCCTTGTCTAGTAATACTTGCTTTTGCCTTTTCTGACTGACCCTTTCTCATCTTGCCTAAGGCTCCTGACATTATGGCAAGAGTCTAAGCTGTTGGGACAGACAAGATTCCCTCATTGTTCAAATGACCAAAATACAAATAGGAACTGGGGAAACCCCTGCCAATGAGGAGTTTAAATCTTAGAGCCATAGCCCAGGAACTCAGTCATCACTGTGCTACTCAGAGCTCAGTCTCAAGTCTTGAGTTCTCTTTCTCTGGAACACAGATTCTTACCTAGTCTGTGAATTGTTTGCTTTCTCAATTTCTCTTCTTACCTAGACTGGGAATTGTGGTCACTTAGCTGCTAGAGTGCTCGTCTGCTATGGGGCATTCAAGAAGCAGAAACTCAGGCCTGTAACAGCCTCCTCACATGTTTTCTGTGCTGATAAACTATTAAGAGGAAAAGAGGACTGGAGCTGTTGCCTAACATGAGGCTTTAGGCTCATTTCACTATTCCGGTCTCTTGTGTTCTCCTTGGCCTCCCAACCAACATAATCAAAATTTGGTCATAAATCTCCTTGGTTAAGAGCCTTCCTTATGATATGTTCCAGTAATCATTGTGCTAATCAGAAGCCCTGTGGAAAAACTTTAGGTCTTTAAAACAATATATGTAATTAATGAGGTCATAATATTAATAATTTATAGTCATAATTAAAATAATAAATACAATGCACAAAGCTCTTTGGGATCTTGTCAGAGACACTCAAGGACAAAGGCATGAATTGAGTTAGTAGTAACAGAGCTCTAGCAAAAAGCATGGGGACTGGTCAGATTCTGACTAAACAGAGAAGTTAGGGTAGGAGAGAGGGAAAAGCGAAGATTTATTTCCAAGTTTCTGACCTTGTCGATGCAGGATCAAGGTGGTTTTGAGACAAGCGAGAGAGATAAGTTGAGTTTAGAGCATATTGAATTTAAGATGCCAGTGGGACTGTCATGTGAAAAGATCTAATAATCAATTAAATATTGGGATCTAGAGTTCCGGAGAGAGATGGGAGCTGAAGATGCAGACTTGGAAACTGATAGCCTATGGTTAGTGCTGAAGCCATTATGAGTGAATGAGATTTTGGGGGGACACATAAAGAGAGAACAGGGCAAAAAGCAAATCTCGAGGGGCAACACATATAGGGAGTCAGCTATGGAAAATCTGTCATCCAAGGAGGCTGAAATGGGACAATAGGGAGAAGAAAAACCTCAACAGTCATCCAGAGTGGGTTAACAACTTTCTGGAAAGATAATTTCAGTCCCCCTGCCATTAATAAATAAATATATAATCATATGCACCATAATCAGGTCTCAACTATCCCATTCTCACCAGCAGCCCCCCTTACTATTCCTCCCCCTATAAAAACCAAAGAGTTTCCAAAGGGATGATGATAGTTTTTAGATGTTTCCATAAGTCAAATAAGAAAAATAAAAGAAAAAAATTCCACTGAATTTAGAAAAAAGGAAGTTCCTGGAAACTTTGAAGACTTAATTTCCATGAAATAATGAAAGCAAGAGCCCGCTGCAGTGGTTTGGAAAGCTAGAAAAAGAAGACTGTGGTAGCTGCTCTTTCTGGAACTCAGTTGTGATAGAACTAGAACACAAAAGAAAGTTGGCAGAAGCAAGTGGGAGGAAGCAAGGTGAAATTTGCTATTTATTTTGTTTATCAGATTAAAGATTTTCATTTATTTATGGTCTGTGAGGAAGATGCCAGAAGGAAGTCTTTAAAAAATAAATGGTAGGTCAATAGATCACTAGATGACTAGATTGATAGATCAATTTAAAGGAAAACAATGGGAAAGGAGGAGAAACCAAGGGATTTGTCTTGAAAAGGAAAAGGGCTCCCTCTTCATGAGAGGCTCCAGGCAAGTAGGTATGTATGACTAATAGAACCGTAGAGCAAGGGAGAGGGTCATCCATGCTGTGGGGAAAGAGAAAGAGAGTGGATCTGGAAGGATAAAAATATTGTTCTATGTTTCAGAGGTACCCATTCAAGTGGGAAATCACACATTTACAGTGACATCAATTCACACAACTATGTGATTGCCTCAGCCATTTGGGATGCAGGAGCCAAAATGACATGGTCAGATTGAGCCTCGTTGGCCGTTATCAAAGCATATTTTGTAAAAAGGCATGAAGGCACAAACATTGAGAATACTAGAAAGAGAGAACTGAGCTATCGGAAATGCAGTACTGCTATCATTCTTGTTACTGCTGTTTTTAATTTGCCCTAGACACCCCCACACATGCTGGAACTCAAGCAGGTTCCCTGTCTTGATATGCTGCTGCCAAAGATGCTTGCCGCCCCTTATCCCAAAGTGGCCCCTTTCTCTCCACATTCCATTTCTGCACTCCATCAACTCTCCTTTGTGTTCCAGTGGTGAGGGAGATTATGTGGACCACCCTGGCTTTTTTGACAGGCCACTAGGCTATATACAAAACAAAAGTCTCCCCCACTGTGCAGAAGTCATTGACGGACTAAAACGTTTCCTGTGTCACACCATCAAAGATCCCTCCAGCTGCAGCCCCCTGGGTTGCACTGTTGAACAGTTGCATGCCCACTCTGTATGGCCTAAACTTACAGAGGAAAAGGCCATCTATTGAGCCCTTAACAATTTTCTAATGCATCCTCAGCCCTGAGCTAATGGTGGGATTAGCAAGGGAACCTAGAGACTGATTCTTTTCTCCTCAGTTTGGCCATAATCCAGCCTTTACTTAATTCTCTGCTCAGCCAGCAACATTTTGAATATAAATTCAGTTTCTCAGATATCTTAATAATAGGATAATGAACACAAAAATTAACCACTTGAAGGGCAGCTCCCATTGTAAAATAATAAATTGACATTCTGGTCTATATATACATTTTAAGAGGAGCAATCACAACTATTTATGAAAGCTACTACGTGGCACTGGGTATTTGCTTTCTCTCCCTCCTTTCTCCCACAACTGGACACTTGGTGGCCCAGGATCCTGGGCACAGACTGGAAATGGATATTTCAGAGCTCTGGCACAGGAGTCAGGCATATTGTCCGAGGATTGTATGTATAGAAATAGTGTGGGGATTTAATGAGGAGAGGGTGTGTGTTCTGAAAGTGTATCTTAGGAGGATGGCAAGAATACTTAGGAACACAGTGATATGCTCTGGAGAAGTCCAATGAGTAGTCTATAGTTAGCCAGAGAGGGAGAAAGAATCAGATATGAAGTAAAAGAGGCAGAATACAGAGGATTTAGACAGGATAAGAGACAAAACCTAGAACATAGTCCTGAGCCAATGAGAAGCCAGCTTCTGGACTTTTCCTTTCAATAAGTTACCTAGAGTTTGGGTTATAGGGTGTTAGGCTCATATAAAGCAAGTATGCCATCTAAATACTAGATGATTTACTTATGTATATTTTCTGTAATTTTTACAACAATTCTAAAAAAGTTTTTTTTAAAGCCTCTTACCAATTTCCATAGTAGAAATGATAAAAATTGGGGCCCAGAGAGGCAAAGTATTCAAGCAAGTGGCAGGGCCATGATTCATAGTGATATCATCTGTCTACCTACAATACTGGGATTTTACCACCATACCAAGCTGCCTTTGGCTGCCCTAAAGTAAGTGTGTTAGTCCCTTCGGCCAAAAGAACTCTACATATACAGTTGACCATTAAACAACATGGGATTATATTGCTCTGGTCCACTTACATGAGGACTTTTTTCAATAAATATGGTGGGCCCTTTGTGTCTGCCAGTTTCACATCCACAGATTCAACCAACCAGGATTGAAAACAGTATTTCACATTACAACCCTAGGTCTTAACTGTGGAATCTCAACCACAGAGTGAAAATCCAGCCTGGAGGACTTCCAGCCAAGATGGCAGCATAGGCAGACATGGCTCCCTTCTTTGCAGAACCACATCAAGATTACAACTAAAATATAGAACAACCATCAGTCAAAACCATAATAAATCAAGTTTAATGAAAGTCTGACAACTACATAATGAAAGAAACCACATTCATGCAGACTGGTAGGAGAGGCACAGACACAGAATGGCTTGTCTATCACTCATGTGTGGTGGAAAAAATTCAGAAGTGATATCTCAGGAGTGAGAAGTCCCAGCCCCACACCAGGTCCCCCATCCCAGGGTTCCATTACCAGGGAGATAAGTCTCCACAACTTCTGGCTGCAAAAACTGGTGGAGATTGAGTCAGTGAAGAAACTTTTGGAGTCCCAAGCGGTTCCTCTTAAAGAACTCACACATGGACTCACCTTCTCAGACTCACTCCCTCTGAGCTCCAGCTCCAGGGTAGCAGCTTGAAAGGCACCAGAGGCACACAGGGAGGAACTGAAGTAGCTGGCATCGAGGTGAACAGAGGCCATTGTCCCTTTTCTAACCCCCACAGAGCCGGCAAGTTAGTGCCATGCCTGAGACTTCATCAACCTGGCTAACACCATTTGACATGCCTTGGAGATCCATGAGACTCTGCTCTACCCAACCTACAGCCACACCCAAGCTACTTTTCCATATGAATGGTTGGTCTTGGCTCAGGCTTCACAACTTCCTAAAGCCTATCAAACAAGTAATAGCTGGCCTCAGTGAACCCCAGGCACAGCACTAGCAGCAGCCAGCCTAGATTCACAGCTTGGCTTCCTCTGGGGATCTCTAAGCCCAGCACAAGTAGCAGCCACCTCAGACTGCTTTATAGCTCAGGCAGAGTGGCCCAGGGCAAAACATAGGTGAGGGCTGAACTTGGCCTATACCACCTAGGACAGCCCAGAGCCTACGCACCAAGTGGACAGCTACAGACCACATTGGAGCACCACCACCCTGCCCCTGCACAGCTGATCTGCCACAGAGTGTGGAGGTTGGTGGTCAGTGGTCACTGCCAGTCCTTATAGCTGATTGGCCTGGGTAAATCCCTCCCATTGATCTGCCAACAGCAGCCAAGGCTGAACTACAAGAGAAGAGTGTACTCAGCCCACACAAAGGGCATTCCTTGAGTACTCAGCTTCGGTAATAGTGTGATTATGCCACTGGACCCTATAGGACACCTACTACATGAGGCCACACTACCAAGACAGGGAGTCATAGAAGGTCTACCTAATACATAGAAACAAACACAAGGAGGCTACCAAAACAAGGAGACAAATAAACATAGCCCAAAAGAAAGAACAGATCAACACTCCAGAAAAAGAGCTAAATGAAATAGAGGTAAGCAATCTATCGGATGCAGAGTACAAAACACTGGTTATAAGGATACTCAAGGAACTTAGTGAAGACCTCAACAGCATAAAAAGGATCCAGTCAAAAATGGAAGGATATACTAATTGAAATAAAGAACAATTTACAGGGAAACAACAGTAGAGTGGATGAAGCCGAGAATCAAATCAATGATTTGGAACATAAGGAAGCAAAAAACAACCAATCAGAACAAGAAGAAGAAAAAAGAATCCAAAAGAATTAGGATAGTATAAGCAGCCTCTGGGACAACTTCAAGTGTCCCAACGTTCGCATCATAGGGGTGCCAGAAGGAGAAGAGAAAGAGCAAGAAATTGGAAATCTATTTGAAAAAAATAGTGGAAGAAAACTTCCTTAATTTGAGGAAGGAAATAGACATGCAAGTCCAGGAAGCACAGAGATTCTCAAATAAGATGGATGCAAAGAGACCCACTCCAAAATACATCATAATTAAAATGCCAAAGGTTAAAGATAAAGAGAGAATCTTAAAAGCAGCAAGGGAAAAGAAGCTAGTTACCTACAGAGGAGTTCCCATAAGACTATCAGATGATTTCTCAAAAGAAACCTTGCAGGCTAAAAGGGACTGGCGAGAAATGTTCAAAGTCTTAAAAAGTAGGGACCTATAGCCAAGATTGCTCTACCTAGCAAAGATATCATTTAGAATAGAAAGGTAGATAATGAGCTTCCCAGACCAGAAAAAACTGAAGGAGTTCATCATCAGCAAACCATTATTCTATGAAATGTAAAAGGCAAAAGATGTTTATGATCTGGAGAAACCAGAGTATATTCTATGAAATGTTAAAGGGACTTATTTAAGAAAAAGATTAAAACTGTGAACTAGAAAATGGCAAAAAATACATATCTATCAACAATTGACCCTAAAAATAAAATGAGCAAACAAGAAGAACAGAGACAGAATCATGGATACAGAGAGCATTTTCATGGTTGCCAGATGGGAGGGAGGTGTAGGACAATGGGTGAAGAGATGAGGGGATTAAGAAGTACAAATAGGTATTACAGAATAGCCATGGGGATGTAAAGTACAGTATAGGAAATAGAGGAGCCAAAGAACTTATACACATGATCCATGGACAGGAACAATAGTGGGGAGATTGCCTGAGGGAGTGGGGATTGCTGGTGGAGGGGGACAAAGGGGGGGAAAACAGGACAATTGTAATAGCATAATCAATACAATATAATTTTTTTAAAAAATCTAGCCAGGATTACAGTGACCCCCAGATGCTCTCTCCCCGTGAGGCATAGCCACATCGCTATTCGGGACATCTCTGCCATCAAGCAAACCCCACTAGATTTACTAGGTGCATCACCATGTTTTCCGTGATTACCACAAAGTTCAGAAATCCTGGGCTAGGACAACATATATATGATGTAGGAGCCAGAAGTTTAATGACATTTAAATCATTAATTTTAGTTTGATCCATAAATTGTCATAAAATATTTAGTATATACTTATACATTTATTTTATATTATATCTTTTTATATACTACTATATTATTCCATCTTACAAATTTTTTAAAAATATCCTTTGTTGTATCAATAAAAATAATTTAAAAATTGTAAGTATTGAAATTATAAAAGACACATGGACAATAACAAGGGGGGTGGAAACAGGGGAAGGAGGTGGGAAGGGCTGGGGTGGTGGGGAGGGGTGGGGGGAAAGGCAGGAAACTGTACTTGAACAACAATAAAAATATTTAAAAAATTATAAGTGTTGAGAGTGTAAGAATTGTGTCTTTCTAAAAAAAATAGAATTACTGTTTAATTAAAATGTGAAAATTCTAAGCAGGCTATGGTAGAGAAAATAAATTTAAAGTACTTATGTAAAATCAATTCCTAAAATAAGTTTGAATTACTTTGGAAAAATAATATAATACGTGATCTTAAAAAGAACCACTTTTCCAGCTCTCTCACTAAACGTGTCCAAGAGAAAATCAGCACTTCTGCCCACCACCCACTCTCAGGCCCAGACACATCTGGGTTCTCAGACGTCAGTCTCTAACATTGTTCTTTACTACGCGGAACCAGACCTCCATTCAGGGTAAGTGATCCTGCGTTCTGAGACAGGAGAAAATCAGAACGGGCTTGACATACCCTGCTGTTGCCCATCTTCCCTAGAACACTAGGGATGTTCTCAGGGGCATTGGACTCTGCGCTGAAAGGAAAGAGGACAGAGCCTCGAAAGACTCCTGGCTGGTGCCCCCACAGAGACCACCCACTAGGTGAACAGTCTGAGATGAGAGCTCAGGGAGAAAGCGAGAGGCCAAGACCCTCACAGGCGATTTTCAGGTGGAAGAGTCTGCCCAGCCTTTGGAAGAACTCATCAAACATCCCGCACCACTCACAAAAAGACAGCGAGCGTGTGGACGGCTGATGCATCACAGAGAAGGAGCCAAAAATAATGGAAAGGAAGGGGTCAGACACAAAGTGTGCTTGGATGGGAACAGCAGTTACAACCAACGAAGACTCTGAGCACTGGAGTTAAAAGGAAATGGATTTGTTCTCTTGGTCCTCTTTGCCCTTTCACTAAAGTAGTAAGAACGGGGAAGAGGGACAGGTGTATGACAGAGAAAAGTGTACAACATACACACACCACACACTCACACACACTCACACTCCAAGCTGCTGGAGTCCGAAGGCTAATCTGTACTGAAGGAAGATGAATGCTTTACATCAAATAGGAGATTAAAGTTTTTTAATGGACAAAATTTTAATAAGCAAAATTAGACTCTTTTAATAATTAAAGTGACTGACAAGGTTGAGAAGCAGAGGAAGCTATTATCAAGGCAGATCACCCTGAAGGACATGGAAAGATAAAGCCCCTGGCGGCAATGATTGGAGTACAGAGCTCAGCGATAGCACTTAGAGCCCAATGAGTTGAAATTCTTCAGTCATGCTGCTTAGATAAGACGTGTAATTTAACCACTAAGAAAGTATAAAGAGATTTCCCTCCAGACACAAAAAATCTTTCAATAACATATGACATATAGCCCTTTATTTAATGGTTCTTTATATTTAATACTCATTTTTAGACAAGTTTCTTTTTTGAATTAAAGAGGCTAATTGTGTCTACTTTCCCATACTGTTTGAGATAGGCTGTTTATTGTGGAAACTGCAACTGCAATTTATTTTAAGAACATATACAGAGTATCTTGATCTATATTTAAAATAACAAAAATTGAAGTGTGTGTGTATATGTGTATATATATATATATACATATACATACATACATACATATATATTTAGCTTGTCAAATCTCCCTAAAACTACCAGCCATTTTGCTACATACATATGCCAATACATTCCATTGTTCCATCCGCAATCTCAAAGTTGTCAGGGCCGGTAAACTCTCAGCGTCTGTTCTCGGGCATGTGTATCTGCGCCTAGGGTCCTGCTGTGGCATCAGGCCCCGCACACGGTGTGCGAAGCAGCCTGGCAATGCTGCTGCACACGCGCTCCTCTGACAACGGGATGTGGGTAACCGCACCCTCGCTCTATTGTAACATGTGTTGTAATGTGGTTTTTTATTTGTTGTTTCATTCCCAGTTATTTTGAGCTTTGATACACCATAAATGATATAAAGTAACCTCCTATAATTAATGCAGAGTTCCTGTCCATAGTAAATACATAATTAGACTTTTTTCTACTAAACACAGATCCAGTTTGTAAGCTCTTTGGAAATACATGGTCCCGCAGAAGGCCCACTTGAGTGTGGTTGTTAGGGTAATAATATGAGTGTAAAAATTTATAGTTTAATTCGAACATTTCACCTAAGATGCCATATGGTATGCTTAAGTGTGATATTGTTATGTTACAGGATTACATGCTTATGATTTTGTAATCAAAGACTTTGTAAGAAAAAGGGGCGTTATTTGTGCTAAACCAGGTATACTTTGAAATGCATACTGGCAGCAGGATAGATTTTTTTAAATTGTATTAATATAAATGAATCCTTTAATTATGAAAATTACCATGAATTTGATATATTGAATATTTAATTATTATATGTACTTAAAATATTCTATTTTGAAAAGGTTTAATTCCCTGAGGGAAAATGGGATGAGTGACTGAGTTGTTTGTAAGAAAGCTTGGAAAAATTGAAGCCTCCTGATTCATGTGTCTCCCTCTGCTCTGATAGAACGTCTAGACATAGAGCCCGGGGCTGGGAGAGTCTGGTTTGATTTTTGGGTCCCTCATTTACAACATGTGAGCCTGAGCAAGCCACATACCTACCCCAAGCCTTGGTGTTGTCATCACTAAAGAAGCAGCCTGCTTCATAGCAGTCCAGTAAGGATCAAAGGAGTGACTACAGGCCAGGGTTATAAGAAACCCTAATTTCTTAGCTCTACTGGGCAGCCTCTCAAGACGTAGAAACTTAAATCTGGATAACCACAGCCACCATTTATTAAACACTAGGTATTTTACTAAATGTTTCACGTGTGTCACCTCATTTATTCTTCCCAGCACCACAAGCACAGCCCCATTTTATAGTTGAGGAAACCAAGTTTCAGAAAGGGAAGTCGTAGCTTGCCCACAGTCACACAGCTGGTACTCTCCGGAGCTGGGATTGCACTGGTATCTATCTAACTCGAGTCGATGCCCTAGAACACAGGGTCTATGCCCTCCCACTAACCTCGGTAAGGTTTTACCTGTGCCACTCATCACATGCTAGCTCTCTTTTCATTATTAAGAACAAAATATTCAGCAAATTCTAAACCTAGAAGAATATGCTGTTCGGGACAGTTTCTCTCCTTGCTATGCCACCACCCCCAGCAATAAGCATGGTGGGTGGAAGGGGTTACTGTCCGCCAGCTAGACTCCGAGCTTCAGGAGGGGACATCTCCCCTTCTTGGTTAGCACAGAATCCCCCTGCAAATGGCAATGCTCCTTTGGTAAATATTTTATGTTATTTATGAATTCCTGAAAAACATGCACCACTGAAGAAAAATTCTTGTCTGGCTAGTCTTCATATCATTAATGGAAGAAGTACCATTTGGAAGATGCAACAGAACTGTACTTCCTGGGTTGCCTGCTGGCCCAGGAGCCTTGGAACAGAGGTATTCCCGCAGCTCCTTAGTCCCGGCAGCCCACCTTTTACGTGTGAAGACACCAGGGATGAGAAATCAATGAAGGGCTTCTTCCTCTGGGAGACAAGAGTATAAGCAAGACTGGAGGAATCGGAGAAATCATTTCTCTTCCATGATTTCTCATGCCCTAAGTGACTGGTGCAGTGATAGATTCTGTGCCATGGGGCACACTGGGAAGAAATGTTCATTGCAGAACCCAGATGCCAAAGTGAAGAAGAAATAGAGCACTTCCATCGGCCACATCTGGCTTTTTGGCAGGCTTTCCCCACAGTGGTACCAATTCTCCCTGCATCTGCTCCTTAAGGTTTCATTAGTTACCTGCGAACTAAGTTTTACCTGTTTTGACCACACTACTTGGAAATTGGATAAATGTGACACTGTTATGTCTATTTTCAAGCTGCTGTGAACCTTTTCAAAGAAATCAATATCAAAAACTTTCAGTTGTAGAAATAAAAAAAAGAAAAAAGGAAATTCTCTATTCTGGACCACAGGCAGCTAAGAACCCTGATCACGTCCACATATAATGATTTTGAAAATCAAGAGAAAACTCTGCCTTACCCTAAAGTAAGCACTCTCTTCCTGCAAATGAGTCCAGGGTTCAAAGGGTTAATACAGTGGCTATACAGTTGGATAGGCTCTTAGGAAA
Source organism: Micronycteris hirsuta (assembly GCA_004026765.1). Classification (NCBI taxonomy): domain Eukaryota; kingdom Metazoa; phylum Chordata; class Mammalia; order Chiroptera; family Phyllostomidae; genus Micronycteris; species Micronycteris hirsuta. Next base: position 219,908 of record PVJI01000413.1, read on the forward strand.
TTTAATCTACAAGGAGGCTTCGTTAAAACCCTCACCTTTAGCAGAGCTTTTCTGCACATCTGAAAAGTGAGATATATTTCATGGCTTTCTCTCTACACATTTTTGTGCCACACCTTTCAGCAAAAGCTTTTACAATAATATTAAACATTAACTCTGTATGGGTTCATCCCAAGACACAGCAGCCGCCTTAAGGTTAATAGTCCTTTTAATTAAAGGATAAGTCAGTTATTGAACGCAGAAGCTAATCACAGAAGGATTACCACTGAAAATGAACATAGTCTGTGCAATTAGTCTGATAATTAAGACTTAAGTACTGGACAGAGATCAAAGTGCTTGTAATATGCAATAAAGTTCCTAGAGTTGTAAGATATTCAAAATGTTAGCTTGTGCTTTATTGCACCTTCCATTTATCGTGTGCCCATGATAGCAGCAAACACATTTCCCCAATGGATGTCAGCGTGGATAACTGCAACAGCTGTTACTACATAAGCCTGGTGTTTCTCACAATATGATTACTCTGTCAACGACGGCTGTAAAAGGTGACATCTGCATTCATCAAACAGAGTTATCAATAAATGTAAAACCGTACAACAATTAGAGATCTCAAAGGAAGAACAAATCCAACCAGAAAACAATGTCAACCACATTCTTTAATTACTAAGATTGTTAATCAATAAAACACCTTCATAACTTTTAATTAAAATTTTATTTGATCTGGATGTTTAGAGAATCTGATTCTTTGTTTTCATTACATTTAACAGTTGCACAAAATTCTGGTGGCATCTGTGAGTGGCTATCCCCTGGGGGACACTTTATATCTGTAATTGCATATTGTCACCTACAGAGGGTGTTAAGAATCCTTGTTAAAAATAAAGGAAATAGGAGACATTTCACAGCAGCCATTATTGTGGAGCAAATTGCTAGGTAGAGTAATCCAGAAGCTGTCAAGAAAGGTTAGCAAAAAGGAGTGTGAGCAAATCAACCATTCAGGAATTCGTCATGGACCAAAATAGATCTACAATAAAACAAAGGCAAATAAGGTTTTATGAAGTCAAGACATTACCTTTGTTTATAGCAATGAATAAAGATTATAAGAGGCTACTGATCAAGGATAAAAAGATGAAATGATAAAAGAAAAATCAATTGCTTTAATCACACTGATTCTCAGGCAACATGTTAGAATTCCAAAGCTCTATTCTATATACATTAACTTTCTCTTTACTTTGTGTTCATAAGGGTCTGTGTAATTTATTTAGCACCAGCTCCAGAAGTTGACTGGTAAATTGCCATACCTGCATCTTCAAGCCAAATATAGACATAACTGTTAAATTTTAAAATGATCTCTTTTTGATTTATAGAAAAAGAAAATGGCTCTTGAATGGGTTATTTTAGTTTAATTTTCATTGTTTATGCTGTTACAATTGTTCCCAGTTTTTCTCCTTTTCCCCACTTCCACCCAGGCCTACCCTCTCCCTTGAATGTTTTTCTCAAATGAGTTTCCACTAGGATTTCATTTCGCACTCGCTTTCAGCCTACATAAATAAATGAGGTTGACTATTGCCTATTTTATTGCTGAAATAATTAGCAATCTCTCCTTTCATATTGTTGAGTGCTGATAAGATGTAGAATGTAGTGCTCAGAAGCTCACGCTTGGGGGTTTCCTTTCCTTAGCCTCAGCTTGGTTTCTTGGGTTCCCGAGGAATAAGAATGACTATGTGCTATAGCCAGCTAATCTACCAGTGTCCTGGCGAGGGCTGCCGTCTCTCTTACTCAAAGCTCATAGCACATAGCACACAGAATGTGCCCTTCATGTTTTCCTTCTCTCAGGAAAAGTTAACGTGCTATCATCAGAGCTTTGCTTGGAAGATCAGCCAAGGAAGGTCCCAGCCCAACTTTGGTCCCAAACCATCATTATACTCATGAGATCAGTCAAGATCATGCCTTGAAGAAAGAAGAAAGTAATAGTGCTTCATACTTCAATAAAGCCTACCAGATGCCAGGTGCTCTTCTGAGCACTTTACATATATTCATTCATTTAGTCTTCACAAACACTCTAAGAAGTAAATTATTATTATCGCACCGAGAGGTTAAGTTGCTTGTCCGTGTCACATGCACATAAGTGCTGGAACTGGAGCCATGCACCCAGATGTCTGGCTTTAGAAACTATGCCCTGACCCTCTGTTCTACACTGCTTTTTATGAAAAGGGCACTTACTGGGCATGCTAAATGTTTTATTTCCGTTTGCATAATTCTGCAAGGAGGGTTTTACAGATGGGGAAATTGAGGCTCAAAAAAGAGAATCGAGCCTGCCTAAGGCACAGTAAGTAGTAGTGCCAAGTCAAATCTAGTTCTTTCAGACTCTGAAAACCTGTGTTGCTTCATGTACTGCCAGCGCAAGAAATGATCCTTGAATTTTAATTTCACTAACATTCAGTAATGAATGAGAAAGAGGAAAATGAAGAAAAATGCAAGAGAGTCAGAGACTGCACGTTTGTGGGCTACAATACATTCTTTCTCTCCTAGCAGGTGGAGGACTAAATTAGCTCTAAGACAAAAAGATCAGGCAAAGTTTGGAAATTTCCCCAAAAGGTAAGAGTGGTTATTAAAAGGGGTTCAAATAGGGTTGGGTTGATTTTCTAAGTAAAGGAGAGGACATTCTGACTGAGAACTTCAGTTTCTAAGGGAATCTGAGACCTAGGGGGTCGGAAGGCAGGTAATTGACATAAAAGTTTACATCAAGATGTTCCCAAGAGCGTGAAGGATCGCCTTCAACTCTGACAGAGGGCCGTGTTTTTACGGTTCTCCTCAGGGGTGAGCGTTACGATTGTGATGTGCGTAGCAAACCATAATCCTCTCCACCAGGTTAGTAAAACAAGTTAAAATAAACACCAAGGAAGGAACAGGGATTTGCAGAAAACAATTGAACAGTCCAGGATGAGGGTGGGTGGGTAGAGGGAACTGCTGAAGTGGGAAGACTCAGGGTGCGATTCACCTTTGTAAAACCGCAGTGCCCTGCGTAACTGTAGGCTCTAATAAACGCGTCTGAGCTGAACGATGAACCCCTTCCCTCTCCGCCTAGCTACGACGAGGAGACAGCAACCCCAACCTCTGCTCGCCCAGCAGGCTCCATGGTTGTCGTCAGCTGCAGCGACAGCAACTTACCCATCTTTTCGTGTGTGGCATTGGGCTCGCTCCTATTTTTCTCTCCTACTATTCTTAGCAGTTATTAGATTTTTCCCTGTCAGTCGAGTCAACAGTTCGGGTTGGGCAACAACTCCATGTAAGTTTATCGAAATGTCCATTTCAGGTATTACGGTAGAACGCTTGTTTTCTTCCCTGTGCTTAGTGAGGCCTCCTATGTCACAGACAGCAGACAGGATGTAAGCAGAGCTGGTACAGACTGTGAAAGCTGCTTTGCCATACTTAGTAGTTTGTTCACACCCACAAACAAAGCAGGGAGATACCCATCACAAGTGATTTTAACCGTTTCATCCAGTGCATTGAAATATAGTCATATTTCAACATCAAAGGTTTTAAACCTTAAATGATATGTAAAAAGCATTGCAGATTCCTGAGTGTTACTTAATTTCTATATCTTGAGATGATTGAAAATGAACATGACTGAAATATGAAAGTCGTATTTTTTTTAACTTTCATTTTGCAAAGGTAAATTGACATGCAGTTTGAACAGAGGGAGTAAGCTGCAAGTAAGTTTCCAATTACCAGAATTGGGACACAGACTTGGAAGAATGTACAAAACATATAAATCTTGAAATGCTAACAGAACCTCCATTTACCAGGTTGAGGAATGAGCAGCATAGATTTGAAGATATTATGGCTCATTTTATAAAGCTATAGCTATCTACATAAAGATAAAATAAATATCTTGATTTTAATTTCAGGAAAAAATTCTGTAAAAATTTTCCACAGGAACCATTGATGACTAATAAAAAGAGATTTCTCTTCCTATTAATGAAAACACTGGGGTGCAGTTGCAGGCGTGTGAATATATACTCATACGTAGACACAGATATGTAAATTCATTGCCGAAGAGATTAGCAAAATGCTAGTAGTGTGGCAATCTGGAGGAGAGTCTATCTTGCTGTGATTTTTAAATTTCTCAATTCATCAGTTAAATGTAGATTCAGAGCACAGACTCATATTTCCTTGTCAAATAAATTATGTCTTACATCAAAGACCACACAGATTCCTACTTAACAAAACAGGAGAATGTCTGAATAGATCATAAATGTGAAATATGAAAGAGAACAAAATGAGACAGCCAATAAAATAGAAGATTTGTTAGTCGGCTAAAAACTATCTACAAAATGGTACTACTGACAATCAGAACTGGTGATTAAAGAAATATTCTTTCAAACTGATGCTAATTTTTTTCCATGAGAAATGAGGTCTGGTGATAATGCAAAATGGTAAAATTGCTATGCATAAAAAGTTTTTAATTAGACAACAAAGACTGAAATGGTACTTGTATCTTTTCTGCTTCACTATGTATACGTCATGCACATATAATAGGAGAAAAGAACGAGAAATGCGCTTGGTCTTTAAGAAATAAACCAGATACTAAATAATAATCCAGTTGTAAATCGAAGGATCAATATTTGTTTTATCAACTTGACATTTTTCCCTTTCAAAGTAATTTATAGCAGTTAACTCTTGTTTATAGATGTGTTTTCTACACTGGTTTTTCCCCAAAGATGGCATTGAAAGAGCTGATCTGTCTTGACGCCCCTGCTAAAGATGTTATTTGGTTTAATGATTTTGTTAAATTAAATTGTTAGCAGTCCTTAGTTTGGAGCTATCTTAAAATGTAACAGAATGTAACAAATTATGAGTAAAAGAAATTATTTTTGACTTTTTTGTAAAGCAGCTTCATTACAATATTGCGTTTCTTACGTAAGTCTGATTTCCAAAGGCTTCAGGGGATCTGGCTCAACAGTGAAATGAGGAGAAACAGGACGAGGACTTGGCACGGTATTTAGCACATGGTAAATGCTCAGAAGGTCGGCGCTCTATCTAATTGGATGAACAACTCAGTAAATACTCCAGAGAAATGATAGCCTTCTGTTGTCCAGGTCTCGTCATATATGTATTAGTTTGTCAGAGCTGCTGCAGGTCAGGACTTCCTGAATTTGGAGAGGATGCGATTCAGCCCATAGCAATATAATATAATGTTAGAGACCTCCCAACATTTGGGGAGGATGCTGGGATCCAAAGTGCAGAGAAAGATAGAAGTAATGGCAAGCAAGTGCAGAGGGGAAGGGCTGACACATGTGGAGTTCCAGCAGCCTCTCTTGAACTTACTTCTAGTCCTGCTCCTGCTTGACCTCCCTTCTGCACTATATCTGTGCATCTTTGCATATTTTTCTGCACCAACATCAAAGCATCTTTGCCCTGAGTCAGGTGTTGATTTGCTTATATTAATAAGATGTGAAAGTGAGTAAGAGGCTTAGCAGTCTTAAGAGGTGCAATATATCCCCACGGAGGACCTAGTTATACCAAAAGAAGCTCTGGTTAATTGAATGGGGGAAGGTGGAGGAGTGAATAGGGGTGAAGGGGAGTGGGATTGGGGGTGAGGAAGTAAAAGGGGAAGGGGAAGACTGGAGATGTCCTATATTTAAAGGAACCTGAAAAGAACTTGAAAAAAGGATATTTGTCTCAAGCATAAACAAAGTGTTATTTTTATCCTGTTGTTTCATCCTGTGTGATCATTGCAATTTATGAAACTATTGATGTGCTAATCAGGGAAGAGTCCTTTTTCTTTAACAGAATGTTGGTGTTAAGAAAGACTGTCATGGGACAAAGTCATTTCAGTAGAGTATGTAATTAGCTACAGTATGAATGTTAAGGAAAGGGAGGAAACAACCATCTCTCCCCTGCTCCCCTTTTCTCCACGTTACGGGAAAGAGGGTGTCTGTAATTTAAGCCCTGGCTTCATGCCTGTACCGTCCTGCCTCCGCCTTATTCGACAAATGGATATTGTCAATTGACAACCCCATTTTGCAGAAACATTTGTTTCTTCAGCCAAATTCACTGTATCTGCATAGTTCCATTGTTCTTTGGGGCTCTTTCCTCCTTAAAATGATGGATTACCAAGTAATAAAAATGCTTTCACCTTTATCTCCACCTACTTCACCCCCTTTAGTTCTTTTATTGCCAGGCTTTGTCTCGGGTGAATCTATCCACCCGTCCCTCATTGGCTTCCTGGTCCCCAGCAGCTCAGAGACATTCTGGTTTTAAAATAATGGCAAGTCTTTCGTTATAATTATTGAGATTGGTTGATTAGAGGAGATGCTGATTGCGTTTTAGTTGTTCAGAAATAGTAGTATTCTGACTGGCATGAGCCAGGAAAGTCTCCCTTGAGTAAAGGTGCCCCAACTGGGAAACATTAAGAGGCAAACTCAGCAATAAAATCAAGCAGCTTAGAGTGGTGGGACAGCGTAACGGAGGGGTTATCATCTTTTCCCAATCCTGAGCCTAAATCCTGAGCCTAAGATTGTAAAGGGTTATTTGTCCTTTAAAAATACCAAGGATATTAATGGGAAATAACACTTTCACCAAAAGAGGAAGTGAGTGGTTGCCCGTATCTGCCTGGTTACCATCATCACGGTGGAGCTCTGTGACCCACTTGGCCCTCCATCTACAAACCAGAACCTGAAACGCGTGAAGCACCTGGAGGAAAAGGCACTTGGAGACTTACAAGTTACTGTTCGACTTCTCCGCATATAGTATGAATATTCTTCAAGATAGACCCAGAAAGACAGTATGCATAAGCTCATTGAAGAACTTTGCAGCTTAGGATCAAATTTAATCGTGAGACAAGACCTGGGAAAATTCCATTTTCAAAGGACACTTGGAAAGTTTAGGACTTCTAAATTAGAAACCTGAGTTTGTGATTTTGCAATTTTCTAACAGTTACAATTTATGTGTCATTTACATTCAAAATTAGTTAACACTGACTATTTTTTTTAGCTTTCTGGCTGAAGTATGCCTGCTATTGAGTTACTAGCAGACATTTGAGTATGTAATAGTACAATTACTTTTATTATCCTTTTTTGAATCATAAAAATCTGAGTCCACTTGAACCTGCCAGAAAAAAAAAATTATGATTCCTTACATGATGGTATAGTAGAAAGAACCCTAGAACAGAACTTAAAGATCAGGATTCTAGAGCAAGGCTACTTTTAGGCTATTGTTAGCTTGTTAGGGACATCCTGGATTAACTTGGCAGTCCCCTTGCTGGGGCTTTGGGTACCCTATGAAGAAAATCATTCATAAGGCAGTATGAGTTAAACCTATTATCTTCCCATTTTTTGTCTCCTTCTTCTTCCTACAGTTCTACCTCTTTAAAAAATTTTTAAAGATTTTATTTATTTATTTATTTATTTTCAGAAAGAAGGAAAGGGAAAAAGTGAGGGAGAAAAACATTGATGTGTAAGAGAAACATCAATCAGTTGCCTCTCTCACTCCCCCAACTGGGAACCTGGCCGAAAACCCAGGCATGTGCCCTGACAGAGAATTGAACTGGTGACCTCTTGGTTTGCAGGCCAGCGCTCAATCCACTGAGCCATACCAGCCAGGGCTAAATTTGAATTTCATATGAATGCTGTCAATTCTTCATAACATGCAATAACCAAACTACTTTTTTAGCAGTAATTCTACATTAAATGAATGATAATTTAGTTAGCTTAAATATCAAAGTTTTAAATCCTATACTTGGAAATTCATGGGACATAAAATGTCCTAAAGTCAATAGGTTATGAATATTTTGGCAGAAATATTTAGTAATCCAATATGCATCAATAAGATGAATCTGCAGTTTTATTTAACTAAAAAAGGAAGGTTATAGATAATCTCTTTGTAGAATGAGCCAGCACATAAATAAAACAAAATAAATAGGTTATGGGCCCTGACTAGTGTGACTTAGTTTGTTGTGCATCACCCCGAGAAGCAAAAGGTTGTGAGTTCGATTCCCAGTCAGGCACATGCCTGGGTTACAGGCCAGGTCCTATATTGGGAGGCATGTGAAAGGCAATTGATTGATGTTTCTCTCACATATCAATATTTTTCTTCCTTTTTTTCTCCCTCCATTCCCCTCTCTCTAAGAATAAATAATTAAAATCTAAATAAATTGGTTGAATATAGTTTGTGGTTCATGACGACTGATTTATAAACCTTTTTATGATGATGTAGCACTAAGTATTATAAAAGTAATGAATTATTATCCTAGTCTGTGGAGATATCTAGCGTGAAAGTCCAGTGATTCAGCACGCACTGGATTCAAATTGCCGGGCAGACGCCAGCTGTGTGGCCAGGCTCAGTTCCCTAGTCTCATCCTCAGGCCCTGTTCTATGATGTGGATGGAGTAGTCGCTACCTCTTAGCAGTTAAAAGCACCAGACAAAACATCACATATAAAGCGCAGAGGTCAGGGCCTGCCACACAGTTATCAACACAGCAATAATTTAAATTGCTTTGTTGGGATTTGTTAACCTTGAACGAATGAGAAAAACAGATCCCACCACAAAGTATATTTTAAATCTTTATATTCATATATACACATATATACATTTATATGTATGATGCATATCTTTGAACATATAAGTTAATATGCACATACATTTATATTTTTAAATATTTATATATGTATAGTACATAAACATAGAGGAAAATAATTCTGGCAAAAAGTACAAAATATTAAGATGATTGTCTTTGGATAGTAAAAATTTTTATCTGTATTTGTGTATGTTTTCTACAGTAAGCATAAATAATTTGTGTAAAATAAATTTAATGTATTTTTAAACATAAATATTGATTTTTATTAATCTGGTTTTAAAAACTCAGTTATTTGGGGTAAATCCTAAAATCATTTTCACATGTGAGCTATTGATAATGCCAAAGTTACTGGAATTTTCCCAAAAATGTTACTGGGTTTTTATTTTTAATGAATTTTACAGTTATTTATTTATTCTCTTTAATACTTACCATGTGCCAGGTATTGTTCCATGTTCTTTACCAATATCAACTCAATTAAAAAAGAGAAATAGTACCCTATTTAGGGAGAAAAATAGCTATGTGTGGGGATAAGACATATCTAGAATAAAAACTTTTCATAAAGACAGTCTAACTTCTGTCCTTAAGACCAGACTAAGGAAAATACAGGGCAAATAAAAAATCCTACAATTTGTTTTATTCATATACACATAATAGCCACCAAAATGAAATAATTATAATTTACGTGTATTCTGCTAAGAAATTAATAATGACTTTCTAAATAACTTAGACATGCTTTTCTAAGGCATAATTTCACGAAGAACCCATCAGAAACTATATAAACTACATAACAGGCACCTAACATATGCTATTTCTCTCTAACCAAAACTACCAATTACTGTTCTCAAAGTGAAATTTAAGTACACAATTACAAATGTAATAATAAGATTGAGAACTAGTTCTCATTATCTTCTCATCACTTTTCTCGGCACGCACAAGGTCCCCATAAAGCCAGCAGGCAGGACTCAGTAGCTGTGGAGGTCACAGAGGGGGCACAGCAGTGGGTAAGACTCGGGCTGGTAGTCAATATGATATACCTCTAGAATCAGTATAATCACCCTGAATAACACGGGAACATCATGGTAATATATGGCGGGCTATCATTTTTCCTTGCTGTTCCTTATGTAGCTGTGATGACCATAACTCAACAACAGATTTGTCATAGAACCTTCAAAGAAGGTTGGGAGGGGGAGGGGGAGGGGGGAATCAATGGAATTTCGTACATCTGTTTTAGGAACATACGGTTTTTCTTAATATAAATCCAAATGTGTTCATAACCATATTTGCTTCACATGTAGAAATGTCTGCTCTTAAATACCAATGCTCCAAAGGCATCAAATTTGCTCTGTCAGCTGAATGTTGAGCCATAGAATGGAGGCTGTGGCATACTAAGGTTAAAACCTCTTAGAAATAGGAAGAATCTGAATTAGTCTTCCTGAGCTGCTGAAAAGCCACTTGTGAAGGTCAGTGGCCAGAGGATAGCCTGGGAGAGAGTAATTGTTTTCCAAACCACCCGACTGTTCATTTAGCACCCGAAGATATGTTCATGTTCAAAGTTTTAAGCTATAAACATTGTGATTAATGAAACAACAAAGCCAGCCTTAGTTTCCCTAATTCTCCCTTTCTGTCATGCCTGGGCTGACTTTGGGAAGAGCCGTATGTGTGCAATTGCTAATGGCTACACTGGTTATTATTTTCACACCGAGAAAGAAGAGAGCAGAGAATCAGGAAATCGTCTCCTTCTGGGGGTGAAACAAAGGGAGCTTGTCAACTCCATAGAAAAAAAGCAGAACTCCTTGGAAAATTTTTCTTAAATTTCTTTAGAAATCTCTTGTACACATGCTAGAAGGTATGCCAAAGTTCAGAGATTCCTGAGTTTGAAGAGAGATGGGGGTCTGAAAATAGAATAATAATAATTTTTAAAAAAAGGAGCTGAAAGGGTGTTTAGAATTCACCACATCTAAGCTCTCACTGTCTACCCCATTACTGATAATGGAACAAAGATCCAGAAAAGAATCCCAAGTCAGATAGGGAGTTTCAGGGAGAGCCAGGACTTGGTTCCCACGGCAGCCCCCAGCCCCCAGGGGCCAGCCTGCAGACCCCGGGCCCGCGTTCCTTCTGCTATGACGGGCTATGTCACAGTAGAGAAGAGGGAGCCACTGAAGGATTTTGAGCCAAGAAATGACATGATCACCTCTGTCCCATCTGTAAACTGGATCGAAAGGTCAGGACTAGCACAATATAGCATTAGTCCAGGCCACGGGAACAGGAGATAAAGGACTAGAACAGAAGCAGGAGATGCACGTGCTATTTCAACCTGCCTGTCTGCTGGGCTGCATGAAAGCAGAGCAGCTGGATCCCCAGTTCTTGAAACAGTACCTAGTGCAAAAATAACAGTCACTGCTGTTAAATGAGCAGATGGATTAAAGAAGTAGTAAAGACGGTGGACCGGGAGGGGGCTTTCTTTTCTTTTCTTTTCAATATTTTTGTTATGTCTCAATTACAGTTGTCATTTAATATTATATTAGTTTCAAGTGTATAGTGAGTGGTAAGACATTTATGTAATTTATGAAGTGATCCCCCGATAAATCTAGTACCCGCCTGGCACTGTACACAGTTATTACAATATCACTGACTACATTCCCTGTGCTGTACTTTACATCCCCGTGACTATTTTGTACCTGCCAGTTTGTACTTCTCAATCACCTTCACCTTTTTCACCGAGCGCCCTAGCCCCTCTCCCGTCTTGCAACCATCAGTTTCTTCTCTGTATCTGTGAGTTTGTTTCTGTTTTGTTTCTTCACTTACTTTGGTTTTTTTAGATTCTTCATATAAGTAAAAGCATGGGGCATTTGTCTTACTCTGACTGGCATTTCATTTAGCATGATACCTTCTAGGTGCATCCATGTTGTTGCAAATGGTCAGATTTCATTCTTCTTTATGGCCCAGTAATATTCCTTTCTATATAGCTACTACATCTTTATCCATTTGTCTTTTGACTAGAGCATTTAATCCATTTATATTGAAAGTAATTATTGATAGGTAGGCAGTTACCGACATTTTATTGTTTTCTGATTGTTTCTGTAGTTGTTCTCTGTTCCCTTCTTAGTCTCTGGCTCTGGAGAGGACTTTCTTGAATCACTGACATAGAAGTGGTCAGCGAAGCCCTAGATTAAGTGGCAGTGCCATTGAACCACAGCAATGGAAAAACAGCTGGCAACATGGGTGGAGTTAACCTACACACCTGTAGTGGGCCCCTGGGTATGGTCTTTTACATCCAGAGTTCTTCACACATGACTGACTGAAAGAACCATGGAGAAAGCCTTTGGCAAAACAAGGGACAAAAATTCAGACCCAAACTAAATATCAGTGTGACATTCTCAGACAGGCAGACCCAGATGTATGCTTACAGTAGCAGTGAGAAAATATCATCTTCAACTTTGAACTTGGCAAGAATTTTATAATCAGAAAACCTTTTGAAAAGAAAAAAAGGGGGAACACAGTTTTTATTTCAGTATCTATATAAATTTTGAGTTTCATGGTAAAGAAATATTTTAATTTTGATATACATACCAGGTTGTGGGGGAGGGTATCATAATCTTTTCAGTGATTGGGCAGGGTAGCAGACACGCCCCCAGACTCCTTACAGCCCCCCACCCAAACACATACCTCCTGGAATGGCAGCAGGTGAATGCATCCTCTCTGCAGGAACCCAGGGAAGCACTCACCTGCACAGGTTTGCTGTTGACACAGCTGCCTCCTCACGTGTATCCTACAGCTTTTCTGCTCCTTGCATCCACCTGACTGGTCAAATAAAAGCGAGACCTTTGAAATGAGCATTTTATATTCTGTGGTTACTACTACATTTTAAGGTCATAGGATCCCAGAACCATAAATATCAGAATTCATAGACTGTTTTATCTGAACATAATAACCTTAGAGATGAACTAGTTAAATCCCCTGAGGAAGCGTATTTGACCTTTGCTCCAAGGACAGAAGGGCTAGGTTTTGGGTCAAGGCTGGTGTCTAGGATTCGAGGCGGAAAGTGAGGCTGAGTGGCAGCCTTGCTGCTATAGAATGTTCATTCCAGAGAATAGCATAGGGCAAAGCACCACGTTCTCGCAGCTCTCAGACACAAGAACAAAAGGGTCCAGGCAGGAAGTGGGACCTGGAGAAATGGTAGAAGGTGACTGGACAATCTAGGGGATTGCAGAGAGGTAGGGATGGTGCTTATAGACTCGTGGGTGAGGACTTCTCCCCTCAGCAATCTGGTTCTGTGATGAGTTAAGACTCCCCACTGAAAAGATAGCTCTGAAACTCTAACTAGACTTAACCCTCATCACTGGTGGAAATAAGAGTTTTGGAATAAAGGGGAAAACTACAATAAGATCATAAATATTAGCTAATCATAATAGAAATATGTGATTTAACTAAAAAAAAGCATTATTAATTTACCAGAGAGAAAATTGAATCTGTCACCCTGTGTTCGCAGTATGTATAAAGGTATCTGGCTGTCTTTCAGTTCTTTTATTTGCTCACTGTCCTCTCTATTCATTTACATTTTAAAAAGCCATTTACATATTCATTTGTTCACTAGTTATTCAGCAAATATATACAGTTTGCCTAATGTGTGGGACACTGAGCATACAATAGTTCACAAAATTGCATAGAGCTTTTAAAGAATAAGTTTTATCTACTACTAACATGAATTCAGCTCATTTCAGCATTTATTCTTCCTTTTCATAAAAAACGATTGTACTTTCATAGAAGAAGAGTCATTTCCTTTGAGCAAGAGTATCTCTTTTTCAGAAAAGAAGGGACAATAAAAAGCCTATCCATCCCTGTTGTCACTGGCATTTCATGTACATTCATCCTCAAATGGAGCAAGAATTTATAATCTGTCCCTTAGGAATATTCAAACCTCATTTGAAAATCACCCTCGCTTATCTTTGTTTCTGATGGGAGTTTGTTTGTAATATCTTTATTTTCTCTGTTTCTTTTTCTTTGAGTTTCAACATCACTCAGGGCTTACACTGGAGTTAAGTCTTCCCAGCTTCATTCACACCGACTTCTGTCAACAGTTAGCTCATCTGCAGATGGTGACGTTACATTAACTTATGATCAAGGTGATCTTCAATACGATCAGCAGGGAGTGTTTTCTGCAAAAGGCATTTTCTCCTAACTGAAAGGAGAAGAAAGCTAACTCGAGCTTCCTGTGGGCCCAATCCCTTGTGAATTCCAGGATGGGGAAAAAGGTTAATTGCTAACAGGTCCCTGCATGTGTCACTTACAACTGACCACTGGATCCCTTCAGTCTCACACCCTTTCAGCAGTAGCATTTAACACACCGAGACCAGACGGAGGTTTTTTATTGCTTTCTTCAATAAGATGCGGAGTGAGTTTAAAGAAGGGGATCTTTAAGATTTATCTCTGTGTTCTGGAATAAGAGTTTAATAATTCCTCTAACCCGTGCTGTCATCTCCTTTGGACTTTTGCTTTACTTCAGTCTTTTAACATCTCATCTTATATTAATAGGAGTTATAAAAATTCCTATACTAATGTAACCTAACAGGAACTCCAGCGTGAGCCTCGTAGGAGCAAGGCACAAGACTAGGCACTCAGCTTATACTTCACGATGGTACCGTATTTCACAGGCAAATGAACTGTTTTTAATAACCACAATTTATCGACAACTCATCTTTTAAAGATCTCTGACAGTAAATCAAAAGCGTTAATTGGATAAATTTTTCTTAAGAGGAAATTAGAGTGTTATAGCATCTCTTAACACTACTTGAATTAGTGCTCATAAACTTGCAAATATACCATGCACATATTTTGAATTTAGTGAACAGGAGCAGTAGAAGTAAAAGCCAGACTTTTTTCCTATTGCAATTTATTTTTTAAATCATTTGACATATTATATTTTGTAAATTTCAGTTATACATGTTATTTTTATACATTTATATATTGTAACTTGATTGCCACTGAAGAAATATGCGACACATTACATCATTATAGTACATTATTATCTATATTTATTACACTGTGTATTGTACCTCTATATACTTATTTGAGTATAAATAATTGAGTGGCCTATTTACTACTCATTGGAAGTTTCTACCCTTAAACACCATCCGTCTTATCCCCCGCCTTCCCCTCATTCCCTGGTAACCACCGTTTTACTGTTTTGTTTCACAGGTTTGACTTTTTTAGATTCTACCTGTAAGTGATATCATACGGTACTTGTCTTTCTCTGCCTGACTTATCTCACTCAGCATGATGTGTTCAAGGCCCATCTGTACTATTGGGAATGGCAGAGTATCCTCCTTTCTCATGCTTCCGTAATACTGCATTATGTATCTGTATCCATCATCCACTGGCGGGCATTTATAACAGCCAGACTTTAAATAGAATTAGTGGATCCCAAATTACTTCTAGAATCTTTAGAAGTATAGAGACTTTATATATTAATATATCACCTATTTATTCATCTATCTCTATAACTCTCTGTATATATATTCTTAAATGTACTTAGTTCTTAGAAAGACTTGTCATAATTTTCTACCTCAAGAGACACTACATGCAGGCTCCCTTTCTGGGTGTTTTGCATTAAGGCAACAGCAAAGTATTTCCTGGAATTTCACAAAATCTTCTATACTTACCATATCTCTAGGTAAACATCAAAAGAGATCTAAATATTTCAATACTTGAAAACAATAGGACTCTTTACAGCCCTGGAAGTAAAATCCACAGAATCATTCATTTTATTTCACAAATTTTTCCAAAAACTAGGACCTCTATGATCATGCTGTTCCCCCTCTATCTGAAATAATAGCCATCGTTGCAGCTCGGAGGCTTCTTAGAAACCTGTCAGTTAGTCCACTCTTTCTGAAACTTCCTTCCAAAGAATATTCAGGTACATCAAAATGTTAATAGGTGTTTGGGGAAAGTTTCTGTGCTCCCATGGAGGCTCACAGCGTATGTTAGCATATTAAAGTCTCAGCAGACCTGCACGTAAAAAATAAATAAATAAATAATAAAAATTTTAAAACAACTGGGGGATGGGTTTTTGTATTTTATTTCCTAAATATATTTGTACTTTTTATCATTTACACAAAAAATATGTGGTGTGCTACCTGAATAAGAAATGAAGAAATAGATCTCTGAGAAAGTGGAGAAGGAGAAGACAGATGGGGAAGGAATTGATCCATCCTCGTGAGAAATGAAACCTTCAGGATTAAGAGATATGTCTGAAGAGCGTTTTTATAAAGTTTTGTAATATGATGTGCTTTATATCTCTTCCTTGGTGTCTTTAAGACTGTTACTAGTCAAGTCCAGAGAATAAAGAAAGAAGAGAGAGAGGAAGGAAGGGAGAGTAGGAAGAAGGGACAGAGCTTGAGAGACGGGATGGAGAAAAAGAGAAAGAGGAACTATTTAACTTTGTAAAACCTGTGTTTCCAAAGCTTGTTTGACTGTAGAACTCTTTATTCATAGACAGTCTGTCAACATTAGTGGTGTGCTGGTAAGTATTTAACAACCAGCTCTTGGGAAAAGGAGGTGGCCTGATTTGTAGCCTTTACCTATTTCCATAATGTAAATACTCCCACCATGGCCAATTTCAAATTGCCAACATGACATTCACTGGCTCACAAGTTCTGGCTTTAGATACCACTGCTTATGTTTCCTTAGGTAACAGAGTTCATTGAGCTGGTATATCTTCCCCTCCTTCCCAATTCCCTCTGTTGCATGTACGTATTTTAAAGATGAGCAAACTAAGGCCTAGAAAATTATGTGACTGTTAAAATTATACAGCTAATCATCCTTATTGGTATCTAAACTCTAATTTCTAAAATAAATAATGATTTCACACTAATATAAAATTTCAATGACATGAAAAGAAAGTATAGTACTAAAGATCCCAATAATAAGGAAGACCCTGAGCTCAGAAACATGAGTTGACACCTTTTTTAGTGGCTCAGCTCCTCTGCCTGTAGATGACATAGTTTGGATATGTGTGTACTAGCGGTATCTCATGACAGTAATAAAATATGTGAGTTCATTTATTCATATATATTTTGAAATCCTTAGTCAAAAGAGTCTGTATAACAACTTAAAATGTTATTCCGAAGTCATTCATGTTTCATTCAAGTTTTGAAATTTCTTAGATCTTGGTCTTGAATGAGAAGTTATTCTCTGAGGTCAGAAGAAATACTTAGGAACAAAGGAAAGTTAACTCTCATTTATTTTAGTATTGTTGTTCAAACTTTTTGTCTTAAACTATAATTCACCTTATATTTTTTACTTACCTTGTCATATTTTCAAAAGTCATCCTTTGTGGCAGAGGCATCCTGTGATCCTGTCCATAAAAGGATTTGTGACAATGCAGAAATCCCAGGATCTTCTCTGACTGGCTTCCACTAATTTTGGACAAGTTCTTTAATCTGTTATTCCTTGATTTCCTTTTTCATTTAAAAAAATGGAATAATAGTAATCTATATTTTATGGGGTAATTGCTCTGAACTACAGAGATTTTTGAAAACTGATAAAGTTTGTGAATCTCACTCTTTCACCATTTTACAACATTTTAACTCTTTCACGAAAAAGCTTGGTGTGAAAAAGAGCCAGAGTCAAAATTTGTTTAAAACTATTTAAATTTGTTAAATTATCTGTAGATTGAAATCGTTCAGATTCAGTAGGATGAGTATCAAGAGGTGATGACAGTGGACAGTTGATATCATCATGTAAATATTTTAATGGATTTGTGTTGCCACTATATTTACTTCATGAGCAGCAGCAGTAAAGCAGGAAAATTTTAAAGACAAAGGCCTTACAAAATTCACTAAGCTGCAGAAGGAGATAACAGAAGAAGGAGCTTAATGAAAAGAGGAAGGAATTAGAAGGCCACTGGAGCAGCTGCTGGTGGGGCCCTTCCCAGAGTGCCTCTGGCTGAACTACTTCTTAGACCTCAAGGAGTGAAGTAACTGACATTCTCCTTTGGTTCCTTTCTTCTAATGATGCATTTCTGATTTTTTCAGAGATTCTAATGAAATTCTGCAAACTTTCAGAGTTTTTAAAGAAATTTTCTTCTATCTCCAAGTTTCTCCGTGGTTGCGAAGTGACGGTCGCTTTTGACAATGCATGCGCATCGTTCAGGAAGACAATTAGCTGAAAGTCACCTGAGCTCTAAGGGAAATTCAGATGAGTCCGAGGGTTGGTGTTCTCTAACAGGTATTCACTGTTCCATGCATGTATACTCAAGTAACTGTCAGGCAGCTTGTGAGTGCAGCTATTTAGTAAGAGATTTTGGGGAAAATCTTGAAAATGATGTTATAAGAAGAAAAAAAAGTGGTAATTAATACCTAAATAGGACATTCCTGTTTATGCAGTATTTCCCCCATGTTGTCTCGCAATAACCCCCATAAGTGTGGGTGTATATTATCCTCACTTTACGAAGAAAGGAGTTGAAGTTGTAAGAAGTTGCCTTATCCAAGTAAATGGAAGCTCATCAGAGAATTTGGGGACTCAAATACCAAATTCTGGGTGCCTGCCGCTACACCACATTAACTGAGAAATGAATTTGACTTTTATTCCTACTATTCAACTACTGATGTTAGCCAGTCCCCCAATCCTGGGCATCAAGTAAATGTGTTGTCTTGTATATTTGCAATAGGTCTTTGACGTACCTATCCAGCGGCAATGAGGCCTACAGCAAGAACCACTTCCTCTATAATTGGACAGTACAACATGCCAGTCCTGGTTCCGATGCTTACTTGGCCAAGTTACTTAACATCTTAGAATCTCAGTTTCCTCAGCTGTGCAGTGAGGATAATGATACTGCTTACCTTGCTGTGAGGATTAAATGGGGTTCAAATAATAAGTTCTCAGCAAATAATAAGCACTCAATCAATGCTAGCTTTAAAAAATCATCTTAGATTTTTAGTTCTCAGGGTTTTTTTTTTTTCCTTATAATCTCTTAACCTAAACCTGGCCTAAATTAAAATTTCTGTGTTAAACTCAAGGCACACACAGAATGTTCACAAAAGGCCCGTCACTGGGGGCTTAACTGTTTACTCCTGTCTGCAGAAATCTAAAGACCACCCCAGGCTACCAACGTAATTATGTCCAGGATGCGCAGCAGAGGTGAAAGCCTCCTACAACTGTTTTTCAATCATCATCTCTCCAACTGAGCTGGACTAGTGACACTGAACCCAGCAAATAAAAGCCTCAAGTTTAGAAATATATTCAGTTTCCCAAGTCCCAAAATGGCAAAGGTTAAGTGAATTATGTGGAGATAATTCGCCAAGGTCCCAAGGGATGGTCCTGCTAACTTCAGATTGCTGGCTGTTTCTGTCTTATTTTTCCCTTCCCAACTGATACGCTTTGTGCAGTGGTGCTGCCAATATAAATATCAGGAAAATAAGAAAAGTTACAGACGGGAAATATAAAAACCCCTCAATATGGTTTCTAGGAGGAAGCATGTGATTTGCACATTTAGTGTTTCTGTAACACTGAAGGCTTTTTCCTCTAGCTATTTTCAAGAATAATCATGAGTAAATTTACATTCACCTCATACCAAAAGCATCTGAGATCTTTACTGCGTTGCTTCGCTACTTCAATTGGAGTGCGTCGCCGGCATCTTCCTGTGCAAGACCATAATGGGACCCACAGCTCTCCTCCAGGCTGAATTAGAACCACCCATTACACCTCGAGTTGTGTGGTAACACCTCCACAGTGTTTCCAATTAACTTTGTAAGTTTTTAATCAGTGACAAATGCATCTTTGTAAATTCAATTTACCTTTTATTGCAGCACTATAAACCGTCTTGCAGCATTCCGGTACTTTGTGAACATTTTACTTGCTACTGACATAAGACAGCTGTTAGACCTACAACAAAGGCTACGCTTTATGAGTTACCTGAATTAGGATGTAGGTGAAGTAATTAAACCCCAAAGAGAAAGAGCAGGGAAACAGATAGCCCTCCACGATCCACATGTACCAATATGCAGGCAGGAACTCCTGAAGCAACTCTGAGGCTGAAACATGCAAGATTAAAAGCTCAGAAACTCCCTCCTTTTATTGTGAGTTTAAACTCACAATATGTTGAAAGAGGTAGATGAGTGAAAAGGTCAGGCACATTTTATTAATAAATCCATACTGCTATTTGTTTTTCTTTTTAATCAGATTCAAATGCATCCTGTTAAAGAGCCATGGGTGATTAGATCATAAATCTGAATGACCTTGAAGATGATGAAGGAAATGCTTCTCTGTAAAGCGATCATCATGCTGCCAGTTTCATCATTTACACATCTGTACAGGTGCAAAGAAAATGTTTAATTTCAAATCACTTTCAAGAATCACTCAGAATAAAATATTACTTTATAAGATCTCCAGATAATAAAGACAACGAGCTAATTGAACTACATGAAAATATGGGGGGGGGGGTTCTATCTTTGCTCCTAAAATAAGAAAATGGCAAAAAATGAGGAGAATGATTAGTATAAATGCTTGACCTCAACTATACCTACTCTAGGATTCTAGCTTAGGGTTCATTTTGTTTGAATATCACTAATGACACATTAAAACTCACTTGCCCTTGCTGTAAATTATTAACTAATTGTAAGTAATATGGTCATGAGACATAGCGTTTGTTCCATATTTAATAAAAAATCTGCACTTTTATAAAGGCAGCAAATTTATGGATGACATTTACAGTTTTTTCCCTAAATACCGAAGAATTCTTTTGTCTTATTTTTAGATTTATCACTCAACTATGAGACATTTGACGTTCAAGATATAGATCTGTGCCTTGCAACTATCACATTGAAAATACTGTAAGTGTCGTAATTCGTCAGGAGTTTTCAGACCCTGGCTTTATTCTAATTCATTAACTTGTTCACTTATCCATCAAGTGCCTAGGGTAAATAGTGACTAAAGATGTAGTCTCTCTGAAGATCAAGGATTAAAAATACAAGAAAAATTTCAAACCTACATCAATTTGTATGTTGTTTATTCTTTAGATATTCATTTAAACTTTCTATATTTTTAAAAATCAGCCATGATTTAAAACTTTTTATTGAATTTGTACATAGTTTCCATTTCTAAACCACATGCTTGGCTTTCTTTGACCTTTTCTGAAGGGCATACTCTTTGAATACTGTTTTGATTCTTCTGTATGTACCAAAGATGCTTTTGATAGCTTATGAATTCTTTATAATACATTTACAAACTAGTCAAAATGCAGCTTTGATTTCATTACCTAATTTTCTCCATTCTTTATTACATGTATTAAAAAACAAGAAAATGCTTGACAGGTTACTATATAGCTACTTTAGAATGTAGGAATTAGACATGAAAAACACCCTTATAAACTGCTGTATACTGGTCATTAGTTTCTCACCATTTCTTCTGGGCGCTCAGAAAAATATGGCCAGGTGCAGGAGAGCAGTTTCCGCAGACAGCATTGGGTTTATGGCCTTTATTCCACAGTATGGGAATCCTCACCCAGTCAGCGGAACACTCGATGACAACATTCAGTGACAACACTCAATGACAGTCCCATGGCTGACTTGGAGGACGAAAGGACTCTGCCCTGACACAGCACAGTCACTAGAGAAGGAGACCCTCAAGGGCTTACGAAGCCTTCCCCACGCTCAGTGCTCTCGGCCTAACCCTAACAAATGCAACCCAATGGGGTGGAAAAAGAGGTGGCTTCCCAGAACTCAGGATTTCATGATCATTTTCCAAGAGGTTCTCTGATACCCCAACGTGACACCAGAATATGCCTTAAAGATGGGGCAAATCAATGGTTAGATTCAAAAGCTTGGAGAGGAGCCCTAGAATAGTAATCAGGCTGTAAAAACTGCTACTTCTTGAGAGCACAGTCTCAGGGATTTTCTTAAAGCTAACAACATATTGGAGATGGAATCCATACCTGTATTGGCTATGAATTCTGTGTTGGGTAAGCCCACACTATACCTACCACACCACCTTGTCATCAGATGCCAAAATGTCAGACAGTCTCTAAAACGTAAATCCTTATTCTTTAGAATAAAATTTAAAATCTATGGGTCATCTCTTAAGTAACAAAGTTGACATCACAGAAACCCATCTTTATAGTGAAATTCTATCTCCTCAAGAATAGCAAAGGGCCTCTCCTACTTTATGGCAAAACATGCCTCTACTATAGAAAAGTAGATTAATTTTCTCCCCACTGGATAGTTTCCTTTTAAACCATCTTATAGCCAAAGCCACTTTATCATAATTTATGCTTAGCTTTTTTAATAGAAGGCTTCTAATAATGTCCCTTGCATAAGAAGGATTTTATAGTATTGTATGTGATACACAAATTGTTTGCATTAAAACAAATCTAAAAAGGTTTCTATATATTCTGTATTATTTAGTGACGTAAAACTCTAGCTCTTGAAGTCATTAATTAGGGATCATTGGGAATTAGCATTTGGATCCTGGTCAGAGAACATTTTAAAAATCAATGGTCATTGGAGGCTTCACTTTCTCCACACCCAAAGAAAGAAAAGAGATTAAAAACAAATTCCTTGGGCATCGTCAGGCATTCTCGGCACACTCACATCTGGTATCATCTGCAACAACTCAATCAATAGGGAAGAGTAATGTAATCATTGCTGCGATGTTTTCTGTAATTCCTCATTGTGGTAGCAACAGCCTTTCAATAATATTCAGAGAGACTATTTATGGCGCTTAAGGTAAGAGGTTTCTGCCATGTGCAGAATAACAAAAAATTCAGTGCTGATATTTAACCCTCAGTGTGAAAAATTCTTAGTGAAAGTAAAGAAGCAGTTAAGTGCTTACCTTAAATTTATCAAATACTCCCTAGGCCAGACAGTAGTCACAGGATTTTGGGCCACAGGTCACCTGAATACGCAAAATAGTACTTGATGACCGATAATTAATAGACAACTAGTTGAATTAAATATGGTATATCCACACAATAGTTGACTGTGTAATTGTTAAAATAAGCATAGGAAGCTCACCATGTACTGATACGAAAAATTCTTAAGATATTTTGTTGAGTTGACAAAACAAATACAGCATAGTGTGTATACAATAGTAGGCTATCTTTTACATATAATAAGAAGAAAATTAAAAATATCTACATTTACTTTTATATACATAAGGAAACTCAGAAAACTATATTTAAAACTAATAATGTTATTAGTGTGTATGTGTGGGGGGGAGGGTAAGGGTACTGGGGTGGATGGAAGACATGAATGAGTGCAAGGTGTGTGTGTGTGTGTGTGTGTGTGTGTATACATACATACATATATATAATTTTTGAACATGTAAATGTATTACTTATTCAATAAATGAAATTAAAAGTCATTTAAGCGATGTACTACTCTTAACAGGGAACTAGTTAAATAAATATGGTATATTCATAATAGTATGTGGCCATAAAACAGAATAAGGAAGCTCTTTATCTAATATTGAAAAATCTCTCCGATGTTTGTTGTATTTCAAGGAAAATTTGTATGCAGAATAATGTCCTTAATATGCTGCCATTTTTGTGGAAGGAGGAGGAATATTTGCTTGCACATGATTAATTAGCACAGAACGTACATGCCGGAAATGAGTGACAGCGGTTGGCTGAGAGAAACAGCCATGCGATGTGGCTTGAGACTACACGAGAGTCTTTTCGCTGAAGAGTCTTTTATGCTTTTTTCTTAACCACTTGAAAATATTATCTTCTTATAAACATAGAATTTAAACTTTTAACTTTAAAAAAATAGTATTTAACTACAAATACTGCTTCTTTCTAAAGAAAATTAAAAAATGAATCAATAAATTGATCTTGAAATTAGAGAAAGGAAGAACACCTAGCACTAATTTATCAAACTCTCTGATTTATGAAACCACTAATGCAGCTACTATCAGACTGCTACTATTTCTCCTTATGTTTTTCTAACTAGTTTGATTCAAACTTATCTTAATAAAATTAACTGTATTCACTATTTCCAACCATAAAAATAAACCTCCACTGCACCTCTTGCTACAGGAAGGAATGACTAAGTGAGTTGAAACTGTGTAATTTAAATTTTACCTGGTTCATTATCACTTTCAAATAATTTATGCATTTTAAGCAGCTGCTTTCTTCTCCTTGTGTGTCAATCATGCAAATTAGCAAGACCTCAAAGAAACTAGCCTATAATACATCAATTTTAAACTAAGTATTTCACAGGGTTATCTTTCCCTGTATAGATTTTAACAGCTATAAAGCACCCTCACTTCCACACTAGAAAATAGTGGAAAGATTATGAGCTAATAGTTAAACACATGTGAAGTTTAACCTTGCCCTGCCATTTATAAGCTACGTGTCCTTGGACAAATCATTTAGCCCTTTGAGGCTCAGTTTTCCTTATCTGTAAAATAGGCATGAGATGCCTGTTCACAGGGCTGTCGCTTAAACAAAGTGGGTTAGGGTTGAGTAGAATGCCTGTTATAGGGTGACCACATCCCGATTTGGACAGGACCTTCTCCTTTAGCACTGCGAGTCCTGCATCCCAGGAAGCTCCTCAGTCCCGGGCAGATCAGGACAGCTAGTCATCCTTTTTGGTACAAAAAAAAACCAAAACATTCAATGTGAATTAAAATGTTGAGTGCACAGACTAGGAAGGGCATTAGTGTCCACAGTAGATTGTTTTCATGTTTCTTGTGGGGCTTCATTGAGAAAGATAGAAAAACATCAGTTCTAAAGTTTTAGGCAATGGAAATACTACAAGACAGGCAAGGAAAGGTGAGTAGTGACTTGACTCAGGAGCCAGTTATCACGTATAAGTGAGAAATTTTGACCAGCTCTTTCTGAACTCTAAAATTCTATTTTAGGAAAAATCAGAAATCCCCAACTGACATGAAAAAAACTCTGAACACCACCAAAAAGAGGTGAAAAAGCTCAACATCCCTCATCTTGTCATACCTTCCAATGCTGTGGGCAAGTATCGAGCATCGTCTCCTGTGCAGGAAATTTTCTGCTGAGTAGAAGCAGGTGAATGAGATGCAGCCGTCCATTCACATAGGATCAAATGAGAGTTGTTTTTGCTTACAAGAATCTGAGAAATCCCTGGCAAGAAGTGGGTTAGTAGCTGAGCCTGAAGGTTGGGTAAAGCATTAATAGGCAGAAGATGACAAGGGACCGAGGGCAGAGGCAACAGTCTGAACAGAGGGGAGGGCACTCATTGTCTAGAATCCTGCTGCAGACAAGCTGCAAAGAGAGGTCCCGGGGTTAGTGAGAGCAGATAATAAATATTGCAGACTGCTGTTTACCAGGGTCATAGCAATGCCACCAAAAAGGCCGAGTGAGGAAGGCGATGGAGGCCTTGGACAATGGCAGAAGGAGGAAGATAAGAACCTGAAGTGGAGGCAGAGCAGGGCCAAGGAAAGGTTTCTTTAGAAAAGAAGGGAGATTGGAACATGTTTGTAAATATATGACAGATTAGCAGCACCGAGAGCGAGCATACGTAGAAAAGTTTCCACATGCTCACTGCTTCAAAAGTTTGGGAGGCAGCAAGAAATGTTTCTCTTTTTTGACTTTAGGGTCAGAAAGAAAAGAAAACTTCAGAGAAGATGAAAATAATTCATGGAGGGTGGGGAGAAGTGGAACTGGAGAAAGATGGTGAAACATACAAACTTCCAGTTATAAGATAAATAAGTACTAGGGATGTAACTAAGGTACAACATGATGACTATAAATAGTTGCCACCGCTGCTGATACAAAAGAGGGTTGTTAAGAGACTAGATCCTAAGATTTCTCACCAAAGGAAAAAAAAATTTTTCTTTTTTTTGTTTTTTTTTAATATATATGTAATGAGATGATGAACGTTAACTAAACTTACGGTGGTAATCATTTCACCATATATGTACATCAAATTATTATGCTATATGGGGCTGTATGTTGTATCTCAATAAGCTGGAAAAGTAATATATTTAATTATAATATCATAAAAAAAGAAAATAGTTGGTGGAATTTGGGTTCAACATTCTCAATCAATAGAGCAAAATAAGTCAACACTACTGTACCATCCTTTTAAGTTAAAATATCACTTCAACCTGGTGAATCATCTTTATGTTTGTGTATCAAAAGCAGTTGTGCTCAGTTACTGGGGTAATTGTATCGCTGGGGCTCATTGAACTTTTCAAACAAAACTCGTGCTTCTGTTTCAACTTCTGCCTTTGAATTTTGAAAAATCTATTAGTCTACTCTCCTTTCCTGGCAACCAAAGTGTAAAACTGGACTTTAAAATGGGATCTATTGGATTTTTTAGTACAATGAATTAATTAAAAATGGTTAGTTATAGAAAATATTGAAAATAAAAATATGAGGAGAAAAATTCTCACACAACCACAAACCCAAACATTACTAATATTTTGGTGCCAGTATATTCTTGTAGGTTTTTTTCTAGGCATTTTTAATTGTTATGGTATTATGCAAATAATATGTATCACAGTTTTTTGCTCACTTAACAATAGAAAACAGGAATTTTCTCATATTAATACAAACTCTTACAAGAGTTCACTTACGCTCATCATTTTAGTATTTGCATTCCACAATGAGACTGCTGTAAATTATTTGACCCCCTTCTATTTAGACATTTGGATTTTTAACAGACTCACAAATACAGAGAACAGACTAATAGCTCTCAGAGGGGAGTGGGGAGGGTGCCTGGGTGGAAAAGGTGAAGGGACTAAGCCAAAAAAACCCCTTATAGATGGACTACAGCATGATGATTACCAGAGGGAAAGGATGGGTGGAAGGAGACAGGAGGGTGAGGGGGGAATAAATAGTGATGGAAGGAGATTTGACTTGGGGTGGTGAACACAATACCGTATACATAATTATAGAATTTTACCTGAAACCTATAAATTTTATTAATCTATGTTATACCAATAAATTAAATTTAAAAGTTTTTCACTATTATACATAATGCAGCAGTGTGCAACTTTATATATAAAGGGGTTTTCTAATTTATTTAGGATAATTTTATTAACTTTTATTTCCCAGAAATGAAATTCTTATTTTAGTAGCTTTTTATTGAATATAGTTCACATACCATGCAGTTCACCCATTTAAAGTGTACAGCTCAATTGCTTTTCATATACTCACAGATATGTGCAAGTATCACCACGGTCCATTTTAGAACATCTGTATGACCCCAAAGCCCTGCATGCGGTACCTACCTCTCTCTACCACCCACTCTGCTGCCTCCTCCCGCCAAGCCTAGCCAACCACTGCTCTATTTTCTGTGTCTGTCGATTTCTCTATTCTGCATATTCCGCATGAATAGAATCAAGTAATATGCAGCCTTTTGTAACTGGCTTCTTTCACCTAACATGATGTTTCCAAGGGTTGTCGGTGCTGCAGCATGTGTCCACACTTCATTTCTTTTTACAGCTGGATAACACTCCATTGTACAGATACACCATGTTCGTTTTTCCATTTGCCAGTTGATAGGCAGTTGGGTCGTTTCTGTCTTTGGGCTCTTGTGACTAATGCTGCCGTAAACCTTTGTGTATCAGCTTCTGTGTGGACATACACTTTCATTTCCGTTGGATATATATCTCCTAGGAATGGAATTGCTGCGTCATAGGGCTAGAAATGTTCATTCCTGCTTAAAAAAAACTTGGAAGTCTCTTAATATTTAAATCGCTTTCCAAAGATGTTGAATTAACTTTTAATTAGTTTATTGTTGTTCAATTACAGTTCTCTGCATTTTTCCCCGAATTAACTTTTAATTCTGTGGCTGAATTAAACTGTTTATTAACTGTTATTTAGTCCGCTGGTTCTCAGGGAACAATGATGTCCCAGAGTAAATCCCTAAGACAGTGTTGTCCAACAGAGACATGAACCGAGTCATGTGTGTGATTTTAAATGTTCTAATAGCCACATTTTTAAAAGTAACAAAAGAGTTAAATTAATTTTAATAATAAATTTTATTGAACTCATTATATTCAAAATAGTATCTTTTCAACCTGTAATATAAAAAATTATTACTGAGATATTTTATCTTCTTTTGTATTCACATTGTTTACAAAATCTAGTATATTTATGTTAGACTTTCATATATCTTAATTCAAACTAGCCACATTTAAATTGCTCAATTGCCACAGATGGCTAGTGGCTAGCATAGTGGCGGGGGTTTGGCTGACTGTATCTTCTTTGGAAGGTAACATGAACTTACTTTTTAAAACATACACTCAGATTTATTTTTCCTTGTTATCTTCCTCTTTTTAATAAAAAAAATGAAGCAAGAACAAAATTTAGCTAACTAAGGATTCCTCCTAGGTAGAGGATGGTTGACTAAGTACTTAGTGGTTTCACACAGCACATATTTCTATCTGATGGGTAACACTGTGTAATGTGTAAAAAAAAGACAGTTTTAAAGTATCCACCCTCTTATTGCAGAGAACTTGGACAGACCCCAGAGCTGCTTTTATTTCTGGGGTCTATGGTCGTGCTGCATGCTAAACACCAAGGCTAACATTCTCCCAAATTGGTAAATGATTTCCTTTATTAGGTTTTTAATGATGAAATAAACAGGAAAGAAAAAAAAGCGAGGAATAGGTTTCACTGTGCTATGCAGGTAAAAAACCGTGTTTTCCAATTTATTCTTCTCACAATATAAAGGATGTGATCTGAGAGCCTATATAATCCCAGGACACAACAGTCCTTCTCTGTTGTATGGCAACTGCCTGCCATGCATAATTATTTTCCAAAAGCGTATCAGGTCAGAGATGAAGCAGAGAAGCAGGGAGAGTCCATGGTGACCTTAGGCAGGTTTTTTAACTTGTATAAACCAGTTGGATAGTTATTACCACCTGGCGCTGCTAATGAGTCTAGTTGGGAAAACAAAGCGAAGCATTCCACAGCAGACTGCACTGAGGTCCAGGGCCACGGAGTCTTCTGGGGTCTGTTGAGCATCTAAAGATATACTTTAAGGTGTTTTGTCTATTACAGAAATTGAACTTAGTTTTTCAGTTTTAAAAGAAACATGTTATTTAGAAGCATTGTTAGTTGTTGATTCATTTGTGCTTCTGTATCCTAAATATTTTACTGGGTTCATGAAATAATTTTAAAAGCTTAAATATATCTTATGCATTAAAAGCAACTTATTTATAATATTCTTGGAGAAAGTAGACCATCTCTTCCAAGAAAGTATTTTCACCACTAATTCACATTGTCTCTAAGCAACCTAAATAAAGAGACAATATAGTGCAGTCATTCAGAGCAGGAAGTCTGTTTTCAGAAAGTCCTGGATTCAGATATGACCACCACCTTTTACTAGGCCTGTGACCAGAAGCTGGTTATTTTTTTCCTTTGGCATAGGATCCCTCTCCTGAATATAGGAACAATGAGATCTGTTTTAAGGAGGGAGTGAGATAATGCCTATATGGTACTTAGCTGAATACCCATCACTGCTATCTTTATCATGGTATTATATTTGCTTTTGTTTTTGGTTATTATTCTGACACACATCTCATGTATTCCAAGCTATCACAGCACAGAGAATAGCAAATAAAAAGCCCAAGGAATAGTAACTAATCCAACATCAATTACTTCGTGACCCAACAGCTATGTTGTGTAAGAGGAAAGCAGGGCTGTCCCACAAGCTTTGAGAACTAGGGAAAAGACGACTAGAGTGAAGGGAAGAGGAAGTTGTAGGAAATATTAAAGAAACATACTTACTAAGAAGATGCTTTACTAATGCACTCCACTTATTGTTAATTCATTCAATACATACTTATTGAGTACTAACTATATGCAAAACACTGTGCTTGGTATGAGGGTTACAAAGATTAGATATGTAACCTGCCTCCGATAAATTGTAACGCCCAGCAGAGTGTTGGCTTTATTATTGTTCATACCTTGCCTGTCGTCCTTGGCTTGCTTGTCAGCCCCTTGGTTATGAGCAGGAATACTGTCTTCCTTCCATTTGTACCTCAGCACTGAGCACAGTGCCTGGCTCCTGATAGGTATTCAGTAGATGTTGGAATTCCTTAGCATGAAGGGAAGGGAGTCAATCACTGTTGGATTTCCAACTGTAACAGAAGCTCCTTGAAGGCAAAGGCCCATGCTCGTAAATTTCTTGATGTCAGGAAAGGTGGATTCTTGATATTAGTTTAGCAGTTATGCTAATATTAAAATTTCATTATTAAAATGAGACTTGCTCTGTAATTTCAAAATGCCGTTATTGAAGTTTCCGTTTTCAGTAGGTTCCTTTAGTCACAGGTGCATAAAATACGCAGTTGCATTGCACTGTGTATTTTATCTAAATAAGGGAACTAAAGCAATGAAAATGCGCTCTCTGGTAAGTATGTTATTTTTCTTGAAGTTTCGAAGACCTTTTACTTTTCAATGATATACTGTACATAAGCTTTTTTGGAAGTGTTGAATCATAAACCCTGGGACTTCATCATTTATTTTCCATTCAGATTACTTTAGTCTACTCATCTAAGAAGAAGATTTAGATGTTGAGATATGTTTAAATGAGGAAAACCGATTACAGAACGTGTGTGTTTTGCACTTCTCATGTGGAGGTAATGTAGTCAATGAGAGCAATTCAGAACACTGTTGCAGTGTATTTGATAAAACTATATTTTGAGGCATGCATCCTTTCTGATGTCTTGTGAAGTAAATTGTACATCAAGACATTATTACTGAACTTTGTTAGACTGTGGAAGTTTGCAGCTGATTGATAAGGGTGCACGGAAGCAGGCTATACATATTCCTATTCCTTCTATTGAAGCTCATTATAATTGGTGGCCTGGACTCAAATGCTAATCTACAGCTTAATCCAAGCATGATAACTTTCCATTAATCTATGATGGGTTTTTATTTCTTTATTATGAGCTTAATGTGTAAACACAAAAGAATTAACAGTCATCTTGGTAGGATTTAATTCTCAGGGCTCCCTCTGCTGGTAATGAAAAACAACAAATTTACAGAGTTTAAGAATGGAGTTAATATTATTACCACACTTTTGCCATTTATATTAAAGCTAAATTTACTGTTGGACGCTTATGCAATAAAACCAAATGTTTTGGTTTACAGCAAGCCAGCTTTTCCACTAAAGATTAAGTGATATTTTTTGTGGTTTGAATTAATTAGTCTTTTCATCACAGAAAATTGAACTATTTTGTATTTAAAATAAATATTTGCCAGAGTTATACAGAGTAATTTACAACATCATTTATACAAATGATTACCAACAGCTTACATAAATGGAAACAGAACACTTAATAGAGACATAGTGAAGATTTAGTAGCTACCCAAATTACTTCACCCTCCCCTATATAATTTCTATACAACATAAATACACACCGCACATACCATCCAATAAAACAATTACTTCTGGGCCATAATATCTCAACATAATACATAAAGATACATAAAAATTGGAAAACTATACATTCAATTTGTAATCCTCTGAGTACTCATGTATATATAGTGCTCTTTTAACTTTGAAAAGTACTCGCACATTTACACATTTTATCCTAACAACCCTTGAGATTGCGCAGATACTATCACACCCATTTATCAGGCATAGTAACTAAGGTCAGGGGTTAAATAATTGACCCAAAATTACACACTAGTTAATGGAAAGGAGACTTGGGCTCTTCCAGTATGGCCTGGAGGCCTCTTTCTCTCAAGAACTATTTAATAAAAAGGCATCGAGAAAACTATTTGTTATCTGGTTTTTATTAACTAAGTTGTCTTAAATTGCCTGTCCATATTTGTGCTTCACAATGCCCTAATCAGAGCTCCTCCTAATGAACCCAAATCTTCTGAGAGCTGTAGACAATTTTTAACTAAGGGTTATGTTATGGATTAGAGGACAGAAAAGAACAGAGCTGATGAGGTGGGGATCCTTTTAGCGTTATCCACTATGTTAGCACATAGAGGGCGGGCTGTGTTCTCTAACTCTGAGTTCCAAGGTCATTTGGGAAGTGCTCAGAGTCGTGCCATTGTATCGAACCACGGGTTCCAACGGGGTCAACCTCCAGATGAAAACAAATGAATGCCCCAGTTCCCAGGAGTCTCCCAGGCCTACAAGCAGAGAGTCTTTTGAAACCAAATCACGAACTTAGCTTTACTTCCATGCATAAGTGAACAACCTTTTAGCGAAATTTAATGATAGAGTTGAGACCAAAGATTCTGGTCTAACTAACAATTCTCAGTGAAAAGGTTTGATGGTTTCAGCTCAGTGCATATCATGAAAGCGCTCTGGCACAATTGATAGGATGTTCATGAGGAGGTAATATACAGATCCACAGATTAAATTACTTTTCACCCCAAGAGATATTTATAGGGGCGATCTATCAAGGTTACAGGGAAGAGCAGTGACATGACAGTAAGAATGCTCGACCTAAGCGTATATGCTGGTATAAAGACACCTGCCGTTTTATCCTTGCTTAACTATTACAATTGGCAACTTTTCATTGAAAAAGTGTTTTGGTACAGAAATCCTATTCTGAAATGCATACTTGTTTTTCAAGTTGAATAAAAATGCAAAAAATGTATCAATCTATTTTACTATAAAACAGGTACTATTTACATCTTAAAAGAAGATATATGAAATTAGGGTGCATGCTACTTATATCTTAAAATAAGAAATAAAGACCAGATATAAAAAAATATTGTTTGCACAGCCATAGATCCATTCCACTGTAAAACAAAATATATGATGATCTTTCTGAATAGAAATTTTAGCAAACACTTTTGCCTCTAAAAAGCCTACCGTGAGATCAACTCAAATTTCAACTACATTTCAATGTTAGATAATACAGATGGATGAAATTGTCATCTTCCAACCCTTAATTTCTACTCCGATAACTCTTAGTTGGAATGAAATATGGTCCACATGACCTTTAGACTTCACACACACACAACAATTGTATTATTCCCTTATCCTTTCAACAACTGAGAAAATAGGCCTAAGTATTCTTTCAAAAGTATAGTAACATTTTAACTATATCCGAGTACTTCGTTCTTCAGAATATAACAACCAAGGAACCAGAAGAAAACTAAAAAGACATGTAAGAAATAAAAATAAACCTGGTCAAAGTTCATCCGCTTTATTTGCAAGAAAGTTCCTTGGCCCCTCTTTCATAGTCTATTTACTCGTGTTTTTATATGCGTCTGACAAGCTTGGTCACCCTGGAAGGAAAGTATTACTGGAGGTGGACACACTGACAGCATTACAAACAGCATTCCGTGTATACCGGTTACAAATCGAATTACCTCTCAGGTCCAGAGAAAATGTGAGCTGTAAAAAACGCACACAAAATTCTGTCTCTAGTCTAGTCATTATATCACAGAGCAACACTGAAATGTACATTTTATAATCTCTAACGCATAAACCGAAGATCCTTTATTGCGTGCTAACTGGATAAGGAGCATTTACTCCACCACTGGGCTCAGACTGGGCTGTCACAAACCCAGAGAGAGACCCCTGAGAAGATTTGCACTAGGGAGGGGAGGACATGTCTCTTCCTCCATGCCTGAATGCAAACCTCTAGCTTCAGATGCTCAGAGGAGGGTTCAGTGGGGGAAGGGAGCAGCCAGAGTTGGCGGCCCATGTAACTGGTATTCACTTATCCATGTAAGCCCAGGGACCCCAACCTCTGGGCCGTGGACCGGTACCGTTCCAGGCTGTTAAGAACTGGGCCATACAGCAGCAGGTAAGCTTGAATGTGATGTGCTTGAATCATCCCAATACCACCCCCAGAGCCCCAGTCCGTGGAGAAATTGTCTTCCACAAAAACCGTCCCTGGTGCCAAAAGGGTTGGGGACCACTGATGTAGGCCACTTCTACAAGGTCTCCACAGCAGGTTCTTCTACTCCAGCTTGGGAAAGCTGGGTCCCCTACCCCTTCTGGGCAGCGTCCAGCAGGTGTGGGAGTAAAGAAAAATTTTTTCTCTTGATGTTGACACAGTCTGACAAGAGCAAAACATGGAAAATCAGGGTTACATACTTGGTGACCACTGGTCCTCCCGAAGCGATACATCGCGGTTAAAACAGAGCCGTATCAAGTACGTTCTGCCAACTGAACTTTCAACGCTGAATTGAAGTCCTGTTTTTCTCTCTACAAATATGACTTTGATTCGATGAAGTCATAGTTCCAGGATTTCTTTGGTTTTCTCCTGAAATGTTGACCAACAAAAATGAGAATTTTCTGTAAAGACAGTGTCATAAGAAAAATTTCTAATTTTGAGCATCATTAACAATCAATCTTTGAGTGAACATTTGAAAATCTCTGGTGATTATTTAGAGAATCTCAAAGTGATTCATTGACATGCTTCTCAAACTTCTTAAGTATGAGGACCCCTGGCTGAAAGTTCTTGATCTTTTAGCATTTGCTGATTAGGAAGCTACATAGTCATGACAAGCTATTGCCAGATTAATGATTAATTTCATTTTAAATTTGCTTGCATTTAATTAATTGCATCATCTACATATATTTGGAAAGTAGCAGTGTAGTACATATACATGGAGACACAAATTCAGAATCCATTCACACACCTTTTACAGTAACTCCAGGGCTTCCTAGAAACTAAGTCCATTGGTTGGAAAGTACTTCTTTAAAATAACTAAACTTATGGAAATAGTAAGTAACTGAAGGAACATCTGACCATGATGAATGTGGGCATTTTTTATTGAATTTATTGGTGTGATATTGGCTAATAAAATTATATAGGTTTCAGGTGTACAATTCTACAATACATCATCTGTATGTTGTATTGTGTTTACCACCCCAAGTCAAGTCTGAATGTGGGCATGTTTTATTTTTTTTAATTCTTTTATTAAATGTATTGGGTGACATTGGTTAATAAAATTATGTAGGTTTCAAGTGTACAACTCTATAATACATGACCTGTGTATTGCATTGTTGCATTTACCACCCAAAGTCAAGTCTCCTTCTGTCGTCATATATTTGACCTTGTTTACCCTTTGCTACCTCCACCCCTCCCCATTTACCATACTGTTGCCTGTGGCTATGAGTTTTTGTTTGTTTGTCTTGTTTGTTTATTTGATGCTTTCAGTTTTATATCCCACATATGAGTGAACTCATATGGTTTTTGACTTTTCCTACCTGACTTATTTCACTTAGCATGATATTCTTAAGATCCTTTCATGTTGTCGCAAATGGCAGTATTTCATCTTATGACTGAGTAATATTTCATTGTATATATGTACTACATCTTATTTATCCAATTATCTATCAAAGGACATATATGTTTTCAAATTTTTCAGATAAATACCCAGAAGAGGGGTTGCTGGGTCATATGGTAACTCCATTTTTAATTTTGAGAGAAACTCCATACTGTATTCCATAGTGGCTATACCAGTTTCCATTCAAATGTGGGCATGTTTTAAATTGGCAGGAACCTGGAAACAGCTCAAATTGAGTACCTGCCTTTTTTTAAAGATCAAGTACATTTTTGAATGTGAATAGGATAAATAATTTTTTTTTCAAACCTAAATACTTGACTGGCATTGAAACAAATGGGACTTTACATTTTAACATAGGAAGGGTTGCCAATAAAAACAAATTCTTGTATGGGAAAAAAAGGTTTTTTTTCCTTTTTTTCTTTTATTGTAGAGAAAAAAAGGCAAAGACAGAAACACATAAGATGGCTAGTGGTAGGACCGTGTGGTGCCTCAGCTCCCGCTTTTCAGAGCCAGATAAACCTACGTCTGACAGCGGGCTCAGCCCTCACCAGCTGTAAGAGCTTCAGCTTCTTCCTACCAATGGGAAATAGAAACAGTGCCTACGTCAGCAAATGGTGAGAAGTGTTGAATGGCGTAATTGTGAAGTGCTTGGTACACAGTAAGAGATCAAAAAATGGTGGCCATGGTTATTATTAGTGAGCTTTGTATGTAAATGGATATTCTAGTGAGACTTGTTTTTAGAATGCTAATATTTTTTAGTGTACACAGAGAAAGGACAAACTGCAGACAGACCCAAAAGCTAGATCTCCGAAATGCAGGAAGCGCAGGTAGCTAGGCACCCTCTCTCCACTTAGGTCAACTCCAAGAGATGAGAGAAGGAGAAGGAATCTTTATCGGGGTTTATTTTGAGCTTGGGCTCTGTGCTGAAGCCACAAGTACTATGCGGTACATGGTTTCTATACTTTTGGTATTATGGGTGTCACTTACAGAAGAATAAAACCGTTTTCTTGTGGGGGGAGGGCAGGCTGTACCCTTAAGAGAACATCTGAGACAAATGTGGATTATGACAGAGATGTAGCTTTTGGACTGTCCTATTGTTTGAGTGAAAGGTATAAGCTTCACTTGTGAAAGGCTAACATTGTACTTTTTCTTTAGTAGAACAACAATACCTTTCCACCACCCCTTCAAAAGAACAGTTGAAAAAATACAAATCACAAATATGTTGTGGGTTTAAGTTGGAAAATCAAATTTCCATTTCTCATTCTTGCAAAACTGAATATTTTGCATTTCTTTTACCTTGACAATAAATAGGGATAAAGATCTATTCCTTCTTATTTGGCAAGGTGGGTGTAGCGAGAATACTCCAACTTAGAATTTCCTTTTTTCTTGAAACTTATTAAAGTCCTTAGGAGCTGAACATTTAGCTTCACTTGAAATATTGTAACACGGAGAAAGTATCTTCGGCCCTTCAGGGATTCACTTGAAGTCTGCAGAAAATCATCCTGATAGCACCTGAAGGATCAGGAGGGGATAGTTCAATTACGGCAGGGAAGTGCTATGAAGAAGAGGGGCCGCGATTCTCACAGTGCTCATTACCCCTGGCTTTCTGCCTTAGCAACTGCCATGCACTACATCAAGCGTGTAAATGTTCTATGCAGAATGCTTTTTTTGGTCACAGCCTTTGGGCCCCTGCGGCCCAGATGAGGCTAAATGAAAGTTAGCATAAGACATTTAGGACTCAGTTCCCTAACTTTTTAAAATATTGAGGGGTTAATCGTGACATGTATGATGAGTGAGAATATCTAGATGCACTACATAACAGTTAGTTGGTTAAAGTCTGTGAAAGGTATAAACATTGTTACCATCTTCATTTTGGTTTGTGTGATGGATTGCTTGCCAGTACAAGGTTTAAGAATCCATTCAGTGTCAACCATCAAGACAGGCCCACACGTTCTAATTCCTCTCATCTGTATGCTTTCCTGAAGTCACAGGAGGTCTGGGCTTTGTTCTGTCAGATTTCATTTTGGGTTTAGTCTCCTACCCTTCATAAACCACTCCATATGTATTTATTAAACTCCTACTGTATGCTAGGCATTAAGCACACATAGGTGTGTACTTCCTGCCCTTGTGTAGGTCACAATCTATGGGAGAGACCAATAACAAACTGATAAATATGCAACTACAAGTTGTGGTACATGCTGTGAAGGAACTAGGATAGAGCAGTGACAGTCAAACAGAGAGGACCTCTCTGGGGTGACACGAAGGTGAGGAGGGTCCAGTCAGGAGGAACAGCAGGAAAGTGCTCAAGGATTTCTGGGCATTCCTAGGACCCACAGAAGGCCACTGCGGCTGAGGCAGAGCAGGTGAGAGGCAGTGTGGGGGCCGGATCCATGTAGGGACATTAATTGGGGTTTTCTGAAGTGCGATGAGAAGCCTTTGAAAGGTTTTAAACAAGGCAGTGACATGTATTTAAATGACCTCTCTCTAATTGCTACATGCTAAATGGACTGAAGGTCACTAATATTGGAACCAGGAAGACAAATAAGGAGATATTTGCGATTGGCCATGCTATTGGAGTAGTTCTCTTCATTTCACTTCAAGAGAAGCTATAAATGTAGATGTAAACTCCAGGGCAAGTAAGGACTGTGCTGCTAACCAAACTTGGTGTGGTATTTATAAGCTATCTCCAAGTACTTAATTTCCCTGAGCACCAGTTTTTCTGGAGAAATTTGCCAACCTTGAAGAGTTAGTTATATTGAGTATTAAATGACAAAATTAATGAGTGAGAAGCTTCTAACACCATGCCTGGCACAGAGTAGGTGCTCAATAAATTATATTGTTATTATCATTTTCCATGAAGTACAATAAGTACCTTCTTATTAATTGTAAAAATCTCCATTTTAAAAAATTGTCAATATTTTCGTTTGTAAACTTGTGAAGACATAGGAACTACCTTGTTTAATTGGGTTCCTATCTTCTTACTTGCTTTTTCTTTTATAGTTTGGAGTAGAGATTTATTTTACAAGAAAGTGAATAGTCTACTAAATATATGAAAATCAATCAAATCCTTAAAGATTCAAAGTATGTTTAATGCCATCCTAGTGGTACATTTTCTTTTTTTCTGGTTAACATGTAGGACACATTTTATGTGACCATCTTTGTATATGTACAAATGGAGAGAAATATTTCAAATATGAATTAGCATTTTATTTAAACTTCTGTTTCCAGTTTTAACCACTTGTTTTCTAAATTTAAATTATATTTTATGAATCAATCTTTGTCATTTAAAACAGTATATTGAATTTTACATTATGAAATCACTAAATATTAACAGCCAAGTTCAACTAATGTTTTCATTCACTAAATTTATAATTAAGATATTGGTCAGTCCTTGTCAGCAAATAATTATCCTTTACAACAGAGGAAAAGAAACAGTGTTCTCACTAATGTTTTCCATATTTTTTCTTAGTGCTTTAATTCATGTTCAGTTTTTAGCTGTATGAACAAAAAGGAATTTGACCTGATTTCAGTGGGGAAAAGAAAGTGAAATTTTGGATTTGGAAATATTGCATCAGAAATAGCTTGAAGAGCGTCTGGAAAGCACTCCAAAAAGGACTTATGGCCCAATCATGAGAGAGAGAGAGAGAGAGAGAGAGAGAGAGAGCCTACAGCCACACAAGACCCTAACCTGACAATATTCAACCTTTAGATTTCTCTCTGATCTTTCCCCCCTCATCTGACTCACGAGCAAAGAGAAAGGGCAGTTCATGGTCGGGCATTTGTTAGAATCTGGCACCGATTATAGAACCCTCTATAAAGGAATGTTATTAGATTGATAGAATGTAAGTCAGATCAAATGAAGATCCCACAAATACGGCTATCTCCAGAAAAATATGTATGAAAGTACTGTTGGTGAACAGTCCCTTAAGTAAGTTCTGGTTCTACTCCCCAGCACTAGCATCTGTTTGCTAATGAAGAGTCGAGTTTCCAGTGTTGACTTGTGAATAGTATGCCTCACATCAGCTACGGGATTCCCTTTAACATCGAATGCAGGTGAAATATAGAATCAACAAAGATGGCAGAAAATAACCACAGCTTGGCTCAGTTTTTCCTGAAAAATGAGTTCAGGAAATGGAGCACATATATCCTAATTATAAATTTAATGAACAGTAATCTTCAAAACCTGGAAGCAACCAAGATGTCCTTCCATAGGTGAACAGGTAAACTGTGGTACATCCAGATGATGGAATATTATTCAATGTTAAAGAGAAACAAGCTATCAAATCATGAAAAGACTTGGAGAAAACTTAGATGTATATTGCTAAGTGAAAGAAGCCAGTCTGAAAAGGCTATATACTGTTTGATTCCAACTATAGGGCATTCTGGAAGAGGTAGGATTATGGAGGCAGTAATAAGACTAGTGATTGCCAGGGTTAGGGAGAAGGAAGGGATAAACAGGAAGAGCACCGAGAATTTTTAGGGCAGTGAAACCACTCTGTACGGTACTGTAATGATGGATACAGGTCATCATACATTTGTCCAAATGCATAGAATGTACAACACCAAGAATGAGCCCTAAGGTGCACTGTGGTCTTTGGGTCATAGTGACGTGTCAATGTAGGTTCAGAAAGTGCGGCAAATGTGCCTCTCTGGTGGAGGGGGGTGTTGATATGGGGGAGGCTTTGCATGGGTGTAGGGGAAATCTCTCTACCTTCTACTTGATTTTGCTGAAAAAGACTGTAAGTGGTGTCTTACTACTTGATAATTATTAACTTTGCTGAGTTCTTACTGTGTGTCAGGCACAGTTGTCTACCTGGTCACATTTAATCCTGAACACAACTCTGTAAAGTAGGTGCTATTATTGTCATTATCCCCACTTTACAGAGGAGGAAATGAGGTTTGGGGAGATTGGGTAACTCGCCTAAGGTCACGGTGTCAAAATAGACAGAGCCTGCACTTGTCATTATGCCATGCTGCATCAAACCACAGATGCTAATTGAAGTCAGTGCTTTACCACAGGGACATTGTAACATGTGGCATGAGTGGTAACTGCGATAGG
This sequence comes from Micronycteris hirsuta, assembly GCA_004026765.1. NCBI lineage: Eukaryota > Metazoa > Chordata > Mammalia > Chiroptera > Phyllostomidae > Micronycteris > Micronycteris hirsuta. The sequence continues at coordinate 259,737 of PVJI01000413.1, forward strand.
AAAGACTGAAATTTCATATGAGGCTAGTTATAAATAAGTTGTAAAGATCACGTAGACTGCCACCAAGTGAGAGAACCAGGGAAAATCTTTGCATGATTCACTTGGCTCTCACTGCCTGAGCCTGAGGAAACAAACGCGTGTGTGTTAAAGTAGTATTTGCAGGGGGTTTTTCTGTCAAAGGGGGAAAAACAGTTAAAAGTCTCCCCATGGCATACATTTAAATAGATTCTAATGATTTATGCTCTCACTGAAAAAAAAAAAAACTGTTCTTCTTCATTATGCCCCAAATAAAGTAAAATATGACTTTTTCACTTTGTAGTGATTTATAGGCCATCCCCCACACTGCGCCCTCACAGGGCATGTACAAAGGGAAGACTGAAATCATTAATAATGGAAAGGACCCCACATCTGGCTGATCTCCCAGGTGAATGAAACCAAAGCCTGATTTAACAGATGGACACTGCACTGTTTCCTGATGGGGAAATCAGCAGATGTTTCGCGATCCACAAGTACAAAGGCAGAAGGAAGTGTGTTAATGATGAGGTTTCTGGCACACCTTTGACTTCTCTTACTTTTCACACTGCATTTTCTTGCACCTCAGGTATACGTGCATGAGTCGTGCCATTGTTTGAATTTTCATTAAAATAGAATTTTACTCAAAAAATATTCTATTCTATAAATAAGAAGCAAGGGAAATGTTATTATGTACAACACCATCACCAGGCTATACCAAACATTATTCAAAGCTTGAGGGAAAAAAATCAGTTGTTTTATTTTCTATTGATTTTCTTTTATGAAAGCCTGGGCCAAGTATACCTGCCCTTGTGGTGATGGCCGGCCTGGTCCTCCCCGGCTCTGCCCTCCTGGCTGTGCAGCGGAGCCTCTGGGATCAGAGCAGGTTTTCTCCAACACTTTACTAGGCTGTATCCATTGTTTTTAAGCCTCTGACCCTAAAGGGAGGTTGAGCCCACTTTCATTCATGAAGGGGAAAGTGTGGAGGTCATAATGCTGGGAACTGGCATGAGGACTGTAGCACCAGTAGGGCCGCAGGAGGAAGACTATTCCATGGTGGGGAAGAGCATAAGGGCCATCGCTGTGCAGAGAGTAAGACCTGGTTCCAGTCCTGGCAACCACATTTGCGAACCATGTGGCCTTATCCTTGGACTGGTTACTTTAAGCTCTCTGTGTCTTGGTTCTTAGTTTTCTCTTCTGTACAATGGGGATCCTCATGCATACCTCACAGGATCGTATTGACAACTAAATGAGATAAGGGATAGAAATGCACTTTGCACACTGCCCAGTATAGAGTTATGTCTTTAAAAAAGAATAAATCAGAAGAGAGAGAACAACTGCGCACCCGTGCACTGCCTCAGGTAACAACAACACCTTCTTCCTTTCTTTTGCCTCAGGGTATTTCCATGTCAGTGCCTGGACAGACTGGCTTCCGCCGATTGTTCCAAACCTGGCTTGATCACTCCAGTCATCTAAGCTCTGGGCCCTGTGTACAGTATAGTAAGTGTGGGCAACAACATTGTATTATAATCATCAAACTTGCTGACGTTAGATCTTAATTATTCCCACCACAAAAGAGAAATGATAATTATGTAAAGTGATAGAGGAGCTATCACTACAATAGCTATCATATTACGATACATAAAGGCATTAAATCTATGTATTGTGCACTTTACATTTACACAGTGTTATATGTCAAATATATTTCATTCACTCCTTCATTAACTAGTTAATTAATTCATTCATCAGGGCCCTGGTCTTTCCCCCAGAAGAAACTTCTTATCTCAGAAGTGAGAGCAGGCTCAGGGACCCACCCAGCACAGCTGTCTTGTCTCAGTTCCTCATTTAGATGTTTAGAAGTTTGGCCTTCTGAGTCCATCTGAATACAGAGACAAACTACAAAAAACAAAACCAAACAAGTAGCTTTCTCCAAGAGTCTTGGGTGTGTTTTTTCAATCGGGTGATGCTGCCAGAGGGTTAAGTGCTGTGCTCTCAACTGATGGAAGACAGAGACGCACCCTGAAAAAGTAAGGCCGAATTTCCCTTTTTCGTATTCTCTCAAACTACCTGCTGGGTGACTGTTTAATTAGTGGGCAAACGGTGTTCCTCAGAAATTACAGAGTCTTTAGTGTTCACAAGGATATAGTTCCTAATGTTTTTTTCCCTGTTTCCTACTGTTAAATAGTAGACTGATCTGAATATTAACTATCTGCCAATTTCAACACACCTCTCCTATAAACATTTCCTTCCTGGGTAGGGAGGAAGCCCAAATGATGTGGTCCTGTGTAGTGCTTTAACTTTCTTTTTTATGATTGGTGCAGAGCATCTGATTATTTCCAGGTGTTTCAGATTTTCTCATGGTCTCCTTGTTATTTCTCCCCTGTTTGAGCTCCTTTGGCAATGAATGTGACCATGAGTCCAAAGCTATAAAGGATGTGTTCACCACTTCCCTCTCATGTCCGTCTCTTTATTTAACCACAAGTTCACTGTCTTTATCCATGTTAATTCCCTGAGGTATTCACACAGCATTTGTGTTGACTGCCTTAATTTTGATCTTCTCTAATCATTCCCTGCCAGATGGTAGTTAAAGTTTAATGGCCCCTGTAAAAATAGTTCCCTTTCTTCTTTCATCAGTCATGTGTGTTTACTTAGCTAACTGCTGGATGTTCGGAGTGAACACCGAGTGACCACCAACAAAATGAATTCAACAAACACACCGGCTTAATACTTTTTGTGGTAGCTAAAGATGTTGCCTGCCATTATCCACTCAGCCATTACCCTTCCCTTTTATCGGCTTTCCTTTCTGTTTTGTTAGTTTTCTTTCCTTTTTATCTCCCTTTTCAAGTTGTTTGGTGGAAAGCCACCAGACCGTTAGGCCTGGCAGCCATCAGCGCCCCACAATTACAGCGTGCGGACAGGTCCAGCTACAATGGCACTTAAGTGCTAGAGAGATGACATTTGGCATGTCCACAGAGCTTTCTTTGCCACACCCATACGATGTGGGCAAGCATCATTCTTTATGATTCAGATAAGCTGAGCTAACTCTCAGCAGGCCACACAAGAGGCTGGGAGAGAAACTTGGCATTCTTAAGGAACCAAATGAAGAAGCAGACAGATACCACAAATTCCTCTCTATTCAAAGAGCATGGCCTTTGGGTCTTCAGTGCATCTTACCACCGCTTCTGAGCTTGCTAGCTCAGAAATAGCTAAAGAAGAATGATGTTGTTTGCCATTTCACAGATGATGTCATGGAGGTGAGTCATATTATACGGCTCTTGCCAGGCCACACACACATCTCTACAAGTATCCTGTCACTTTGATTTACAGTCAATTTGTTAAAATATGTAGGAGCTATTTAAAAATAAATAAAACTAACCAAACAAAAGATTAGCAGCATTTTTAGAGCGAGCATTCTGGGTGACTTTATACACACATACCACTCAAAGCCTATAAAACCTGGGAGTCCAAGGCAGGGGCCTGCAAACGACAGCCTGAAGGCCAAATTCAGCCCGCTGCCTGTTTTTGTAAATAATGTTTTATTGGAACGTAGTCACTCTCATTCTTTTACATATTGTTTATGGCTGTTTTCACACTACCACGGCATTGTCGAGTAGTTTTAACACAGACTATATGATCTGCAAAGCCTAAAATATTTATTGTCTGGCCTTTTACAGAAAGAGTTTGCCAGCCCTGCTCTAGGCCTTTGAATTGTGGCATTGCATAAATAATTAAATTCTTCTTATGATTCAGGAATGCTATTAGGTGTTGTTACTGAACACTGTTTAAAATAAGGTTGCTATTAAGTGGCCTTTCAAATGCAAAAGGAGTCTAAAATCATCTACTAAAACTTCCATCTCAATTGTGCTGACCGCCTTGAAGAGTTAGGAAACTACCAATGTTCAACTTCTTGAACATGTTAGCCCAATGTTAACTTCTTGGTAATTTGGTAAGCAGTTTGTGGCCACTATACATTCTACAGTTGGTAATAATCTAGAATGTAAGCAAAAGATATTCCAACTAACTATTACTAAAGAGGGGGAGGGGGAATGTGTTACCATTTGGCTAGTTTTGCAGTTTCAGGTAAGAACCATAATCTCCCTGGGCTTTTGATTTTTCATCTATGAATCAATGCTGTGTATTAAATAATCTCTAGCATCCCTTTCAGCACATGTTCTATTGTCCATATTCCTCCCAAAGTGCAAGTAGCCCCCTTCTCTCCTCCAATCCCCCGATGAAAGAAAAGTTTCTAGGCTTTCACAGGGAGGTTGTTAGCCCCAGTTTTTAAACAGCCCTTGCAGACAGATTTTAATTCTAGGCAACTTTGACCTGAATCTCAGGGGGAGTGAGGGAGAGATGATACTCTAAAATGAAAAGCATTAAGTACTCTCAGGCCAAATATCTACGTCTTTAAAAACAGGTGATTTATACCCTGTAGACATGAGACAGTGTTTCCAGACACAGAACAAATAAGGCATCAACTTTCCACAAAGATTTTGGAGGGTGAATTAACAAATTTAACAGATTATTTAAAAACTTCCTTTTACCTTAAAACAAATAAAGCCATGTTGTGAAGTAACATGAAAAATCAGCATGTATTTTGAAAGTAAAATACAACCCTTCACAGAAATTTTGTTCATGAGAAAGGGGCCTCAGATTTTACGCCAGAGCCTCCCTCATCCTTTGTCCCGTCACACAAAGGGCTGTTCACTCTCGTGGTCACTGAGGAGCTTCACGGGAAGAGTCAGAGAGACAGTGCCTTGTGGAAAGTGAATTCTCATCCTCCAGTGGGAAGAATATCACCTGCACCTTTGAATCAGTGCATCAGAATTTATAGTCAGACTTACCACTGTGTCTGAAAACTTCTGACTAGCTCTGAGAAGTTTATGTCAACAATGTGTGTATCAGTGAACATTCAGACTGGCCCAGGTTGATAAATTCCCAGGAGTGTGTGTATCTGGTCCTGATTTTAAAATAAATTACTGTGGGTAGAATGCTAGCATCATACATCAAGCAAATTATCTCTAGGTTCCCTTCCAAGCAAGGGGGGCAATGGGAGAGGGTGAAAAATGGAGTGGGAATAAAGCAGGAGGTTCTGCCACTAACTCACAGTATGAACCTAGTCAAGTTCAACAACTTTGGGCTGTGGTTTCTTTATCTGTGAGAGGTCAGAAATAGAAGCAGGGTGACATGTGTCAAATATGAAATTCTTAGTAAATTGCAACTGCTATAAAAATGTTATTTATAATGTCTTCTTCTTACTATTCTATCTCTGGCTTAGGAGACTCCCAATCTCTTAGTACAGAGAGTAATAAACACCGTAAACAATACAGGTATCAGAAAAATAATTTGGAACACAGTAAGTAAAAATAGGCAGGAAATGATTAGGTATCTAAAGGAGCTACCATAATGAGACTCAACAATAATAAGGTGTAAGAAGCAAAAAAGTTTATTTTTCTCTCAGGTAACAGTCACAAGTAGATGGGCAGCTCTGTTCCACGTAGCCATTCACAGATTGAGCCGGATGACAGATCTTCCTCTTCCACATGTGGCTTCCGAGGCCATCGGTTGTTTCCATTCCAGCCACCAAGAAAGCAGAAGTCTGGAAGTCCAGAGCCAGGAGTTCGTGAGAAGCAAGATACTCACCTCACTTCTATCTACCCTCTATTGGCAAGACCACACACCCATACTTGACGACAAGGAGGACTAGGAAATGGGAAATCTCATCCCAGCTATATCTCCATCATCATGGAAGAAGAGGAGAATAGATTTGGGAGATAGGATAATCCTTCTGACCATTGGAATTAAAGGAGAAGGAAGCAAGTTAAGTTAGACTATTACTCAATGTAAAGAAGGTATGTACATACACAGAAATGTGAATATTTTAATATTGCATTCTGATATGTAATATATTCAGATATAGATAAAATTTCTCATAATTATAAAACAAATTAATAATATTCAAGCATGAACAAATCTTAGAATGTATGTCATTGAAAACCTCCAATTCTCTGCTCTCTTACCAGAGGGGAGACACTCCTGAATTTAATGTGAAGCCTCCCTATCTGTGTTTTTTTAACAAAATTACTACACTTTTAAACTAATAAGCAATATGAAGAATAATTCTGTTTTTTAACTTTACATAAAGTGGGCCACACTGTAACTATCATAATACAGCTTACTTTTTCCCTCCAAATTGTACTCATTAGATTACCCATGTTGAAAATATAAACTAAATTTCTTCATTTTGCCTACTTTAGGTATTTGTGTGACTGTGGCTTGTTTATGATTTTTTATTGCAAATATTGCTGCAAAGAGCATCTTTGTGCACACAGGCAAGCATTATTCTAGAGTGGTGTTGTTCAATAAAGTAGCCACTAGCCTCATGTGGCTGTTTATGCTTAAATTAATTTAAAGATCAATTAAATTAATTAAGGTAATTGATCAAATAAAATTAAAATTTAATTCCTCAGTCACACTATCCCCTTTTCAAGGGCTCAGAAGTGCACGTGGCTAGTAACTAGCATATTGGAGAGCATGGTCATTATCACAGAAAATGCTATGGCAACACTGCTCTGAAGTATTAATGTGCACGTAGCAGTTGAACTGCTGAGTTGTAGAGGACATATTCTCGTATATTCTCAGTTTCAGTAGGTATTGCCAAATTGTTTTCCACATCAGTCAAGATTCTTAGGTAGAAGCAACAGAAAGCCATTATGGATTATTTCACCAAGAAAAATAGTTTTTAAATATTTTGTTTATTTATTTTTAGAGAGAGGGGGAGGGAGAGAGAAAGGGAAAGACAGAAGCATCAATGTGAGAGAGAAATATGTATTTCTGGATCAAACCCACAACCAGGCGTGTGCCCTAACTGGGAATTGAATCAGAGACCTGTTGCTCCACAGGACGATGCCCAAACATCTGAGCCAATCCAGTCAGGGCAGCACCAAGAAAAATATTTTTTAAAGGATGTGGGATAGCTTACAGAATCTCAGGAAGAGCTTGAGAACCAACTTGAATATAAACTACCTAATATCATACCATGGAATTGATGTAATGAGGACAATGCTACTCTGATTAAAGGCATAGGTACGGCCCCTTTTTATTTCCAAAATGACATATTCTGATGCTGGTGCTTTCTCTAGAACTGTAGTCACCGCAGTCTCCATAAGTTGTATGCAGGTGCCTTGCTGCTTCTACCTTCACTACAGGAGTCCTGCTTGGTCCCTGCATTTTAATACCATCTTCAAATTCAAAGTTTGGAGCTAATGCATCTGTTTGGCAGACTGGGCCAAACACCTGCACCCCATCTTTGCAAAAGGCTGCAAAGGCAAGTCGTAATTTTTCCCTTCTGGGAGATGTGCAGATTTTCAGGCTTCCTAGCTATTAGCCTATTCTCCAAAGTGGATATAAAACTTTTAATTCCTCCCATAGCAAAGGACAGTTCCCATTTCTCCACATAGTTTCTTAAATGTGATATCATTTAGCATTTTAATGTTTGCCAAACTAATGATTGTGCAAAGATATCTCAATGTGATTTTAATTTATGTTTTCCTGATTAATGGTAAAGCTGAGCATCTTTTTAATATGTTTCATTATCAGTAGAGCTTATAAACTATTTATATCCTTTGCCTAATTTTTATGTCGAATATGTGGCCTTTTTAGGAAATTTTTATATATTTGATATTTTTAAGTACTAGGCATTAAATATCTCTCCTTCCAGTGGTGGATTGGATTTTCAATTTTAAAAACTGTCTCATATGGAAGCCGTCAAGCATTTACGATATAGAATAATGTAGTGAATCCCAATGTACCCACCTCCCAGCTCGTCAGTCTTGTTCCATCTACACCACCACCCTGTGCTTTCCAGCACTAGGAGATTTAGAGGAAATTTCTCAGATATCAGATATTTAAGTGTGATGGTCTGAGGAAAAGAACTCTTTGTAAAACCAGAATGATAATGTCATCAACCTAATAAAATGTACAAAAAAAATGCCTTAGTATCATCAAATTATCTGGTCAATATTCAAACTTCCCCAATTGCCTTCTAAATGTTTTTACAGTTTGTCTTATTCAATATCCAAAAAAAAATTAAAATCAATATCCAGTAGTCAATAACTATTTGATTGGTTGATATGTCTCTTAAGTACATTTTAATCTGCAGGATAGCCCCCATCTTTTTCTTTCTTTTTTGTTTTTTAGAAATGTTTTTGTTATTGCTGAAGAAGCCAGGTTTTTGTCTTGTAGAGTTCCTAAGGTTAGGATTCTGCTTTTTGAATCCATCTGGTATAGTATAACATGTTCTCCCACCCCTTGTATATTCTATAAATTGGTAGTTATATTGAGACACTTAAATAGACTCAACTGCAATTTTTTTGGCAAGATTACTTCATTAATGGTGTAGTCTAAGTCCATCAAGAGGAACATAACATCTAGCTGTCTCTTTGTTTGGGTGCTAGCAGCCATTAGTGATCTTTGCCCAGATCTTTTAATTCAATAGGAGCTGCAAAATGGCAGTGTTTTAATGACACCAGTCCATCTTAATTTGTTAGTTAAAATTCTTCTTTTAAAACACAAAACTGAGAGCAAACAAAAAAGTCCCTTATGAACTATTGATACCAGGAGGTATAGTTCATACAGGAAAGGCAAGATAATTGCTATTTTTTCCCTTTAACGGTTTTCTATGTAATAAGTTAGTTTCCTAGAATCCTATAAAGGGAAACAGTTTGTGGACTCCAAATACTGTTTTCCACTAAATAAACCAAGGATCCTTGGAGAAATGCCTCTCTTGATCTGGAACAGGAGATGAATAAGCTGCGTCTGTACATCCCACCTGTAGTGAGGAAGCTGTGAAGTCTGCTAGCGGCGCATCTGCAGTGCTCAGAAGCCAACTGGAAAAGGTTTCCACCAACCGAAGATTTGATCATTTGGAAGAAAACATTTGAGCGTTTGGAAGAAAAATAAAGGATTGAAATGTAACATATATTAAAACTTGTAAGTTCATAATGACACCAAACAGAAAACTCTATATTTCTAATGGTATTCATCTTTGTCCAGATGCTTTTTAACCTGAATATAGTCAGATTCATTCATATTTTCCTTTGAGTTTATGCTTTATTATGTCTTGTGTAAGAAATCTTTCCTTACCCCAAGGCCATAAAAATATTCTCCTAAAATAAAAAAAAAAAGACTTTCACATTTGTCTTAATCCAAACTATTTTTATGTATGGTGTGAGGTATGTCTCAGTGTTTAAGTGGAGTCTTAGTAGAAAAGATGAAAGAGAATCAGAGAAGAAATCTTTGGAGAAATAATGGATGGAATTTTTCTGGAATTAAATTCTAAATAAAAAATTCAGATAGGTGGACGCACTCGCCGCCCGCACATCCAGAGTGTCTAAACAACGAACGCAGTAGCGAAAAATTAAACAACCAGAATGGACAGAATCGAACTGAAGGGAAGTCCAACACCCAGGAGGTAGGAGAAGACGAACATCCAGGCTGGTAAGCAGGGCAGTACCCAGCAGAGGAACGGAGTGAGAGGCAGTTCTCACGGAGGGACTCACGCCGCCAGCGCCTGAACAGGGCGTGGCTCCGAACAACAGGTGAATCCCGCAAACCGGCGACGCTGCCGGAGAGAGGCCAGGGCTGAGCCAGCAGAACCGAGTCTGGCAGAGAAGGCGGTGGGGAACTGGGGAGCGGAGGAGTGACGGGAGCCCGCGGTGATCGGAGGTCGCCATTGCTTCTTTCCAGGCCCCGCCCCCGGAGGCAACGTCACCCAAAAAGCGACCCAGGTTGCCGTCACCTACGAGCCGACAAGTGCACCAAGGTAAAAAGAATAAAAATGGCCAAAATGAAAGATCAGAACAAATTACAACTAATGGATGATGACATAGTCAGCCTATCAGATGCGCAGTTTAAAATGCTTGTAATCAAAATGTTAACAAAACTGGAAGATAGGTGGATGCAAATAATTGAACAAATGAAGAATACAATAAGGATAATGGAGGAAGATTTACAGGGAACCAATAGAGAAAAAAAGGAAGTTGGGTCTCAAACAAATGGGGTGGACCAGAAAGAAGAAACAAGAATTCAAAAAAATGAGGAGGGACTCAGGAACCTCAGAGACATTTGTAAACGACCCAACATCCGGATCATAGGGCTGCCAGAAGGACAAGAGGAGCACCAAGAAATTAAACGTATTTTTGAACAGATAATGAAGGAGAACTTCCCAGATCTGGCAAAGGAAATAGGCTTCCTGGAAATCCAAGAAGCTCAGAGAACCCCAAAGAAGCGGGACCCAAAGAGGAACACACCAAGGCACATCATAATTACATTACCCAAGGTCAAGAATAAGGAAAGAATCTTACAAGCAGCAAGAGAAAAGGAGAGAGTTACCTACAAAGGAATCCCCATAAGACTGTCAGCGGATTTCTCAAAGGAGACCTTCCAAGCAAGAAGGGGCTGGAGAGAGATATTTCAA